>JAQGAG010001284.1:0-10553 GCA_034696835.1 Lepidocyrtus lignorum | reverse complement strand
ACTCAACGCCCTAAACAAGTATTGGTATAGGAGCAATTTCGCTACCATGCATAATGCATTCTCTCATGCCTGTACATAGGTATGTAAGTCTCACGCACGGACGGACGGACGCACGCACGGACGCACGGACGCACGGAAAACTCCACTATACACTACAATTGCAATTTGAAGTACACCATACTCCATGCATACATGCGTGATGCGTACACTATTTAGATGTAAGTTATACATTCTACATCTATAATTTCCGTAACCATTATACATATAGTATAGTCATGTCCATTTTAGCTATAGTGGTCATGGCCATTATAGCTATAGTGGCCAATACCTATAATGGCCATAAAAGTTCCGTCCCTTGCGTCGCCACTATATCGAGTTTGGCCTGTAGTAAATATGACATCAATAAGGAAAAATACTCTCGTGTACAAGGGAATGCATGTAAAAGCTACTCGTTTTGAATGCAATGTATAATTTTTAGCCACTTGACTGATGAACAATGCATTTCCATTAAACAATCCAATAAGACTCGGGGGAATATTTCGTTATTAAGGAATTGTCGTTATCTAACTTCTCATACGAACGGATATTAGCTGAGTAAGAAAAAGGGAGAATTGAGAGTAACACAATTCCTTACATGAAATGAAAAAAACATTCACTTTGTATAGTTTGTTGTCTCTTGATTGTTGTGTTGAGGCTGGCTCGTTGTTCTTATTTTTCCCCCATTATTAAAAGAGAATGACAATGGCAAAATACTACTACGTTTTTACTTGTTCTTACTTAAACCAAGAAAAAATATTAGCTTGTTTACGTAACCCAGTTAAATAATTTCTTGATTGATGAGTCGCCTGAGAAGGTGGGTAGGTGGCTTAAGCAGAGGATGGGAGTGTAGAGTGTGCTAAGGAAAGGGATAGTGCGCACTGTTGATTTGATTAGCAATTTATTTGTGATTTTAATGGACATTCTAAATGGGATTTTAACTGATTACGTTATGAATTTTTTTCCCCTTTTGAAATGGAGTTTTTCTGTTTCGCGTAATTTTTGTGAGTTCGGTTAAGAGAAACATAAATTGTGAAAATGTTTGCGTCCGATAGTTTTCAATACATTTACGTGTTCATATTTGCCTCGAGTAAATGGCAATAGCGGAGACAATATTTTAATCCCGGGTTTGTTGAGCAGACAATGCTCCTCTGTATACTGAAAGACATGGATTTCGGTGTATTGGAGTGGGCAGTCTTGGGAAACGTGATCCTCCTTCTGGTCCTTCTTGTTGTTCTGTTCTATACAGTGAGTTGATTTCTGAATTGGGATCGTGTTGTGGTTTGTTCGGTTCTGTTCATTCAATTTGTGAGGTGAAATAATCTTCTAAAAATTTATTTCTAACAGATATGTCGGTTACGGAAGGCAACTAGGAAAAATCATTTGGAAGAAACCCTTCCATACTCCGACACATCCGATTTGGTTCCACAACGGTACAGCACATTGTGCGGAATGAAAAGTGGAAATAATCGTCAAAATGGAATATCAATTCTATCCAGCACAGATCCTCACAGTTATCCTCAATATAATGAGCAGTATAATTTACGGAGAATGGAAAAATCTGGGGGGCGAATGGGCAACTTTCACCTGGAAAAGACTTCCCCAACGCCTATATTTGCCCCGACATATTACTCCGCAACGCTTCCCCTTCCGAAGAAGAATGGGGGGATGATGCCATCAATGAAAGTACCAATGCATTGGACGCCACCTCCTTCTTACTGGATTGCTCTTCCACCGACGCTTGCGCCAGCTCCACAAACTCAATCGCTACCACCGTTCCAGTATCCCCAGTATATGGGCCCGTATACGACGCTGCCAGCGGTCCTCAAAAAACAACAAAGATGTCGGCATGAGCGGTATGACTATCGGCATAATAATAGTAGTAGGCTTCGGGCAATCGATTCTTCATCACCGGCTAGTTGCATGGTCGTTCATAATTGTGGTAAGAAGCAAGTGCACATGCAAGAGGATCTTTGATTTGATCAATCTTTACAAACGGTTTAGTAAGTATTATTAAATGTTATCCTTATATTTACAGTAAGCCAACATTATAATTTTAGCAGTGGTTAAGATGACATATTATGTAGAGTTATGCATGCCTATATTTTTTTTAATTTTAAATGATGGACATGTATTTATTTTGTAACATAAAATATTCACGTAAGGAGTAAATACAGTTTCTTAAAACAATACACTTCAATACAGTCACGCTGAAAAGGCTAACGAGAGAAGACGGTTTAATTCAATTGTTCCCATTATAGTTAATCATTTTAATTGGTGGCTTTGCTAAAATGGATGACATTGGAATCGTGACAGACCTGACTTTTTTATAGGTGACTTCATATTACCTTTAGACTTGACTCTTGACAATGAGTTACTTTGATAAGTTAAGTGAGTGGCTGCCTGTCAAGCTTCAATTTAAGATTCTTGAGGCCGTTGGGACTTTTCACTCAATCATTAAATTCCTAAAATATTTAGGTAGCAAAGAAGGATTTTTGCAAGCGACACAGGCACAATGCCAATAATGCCATGTGTTTACGCAGTCATGTTTTTGTGACCAGTCCATTTTTTAAACAAAAATAGTTTGTTTTGAAATTCTACGCGTTCAATGATCATTATATCAGTAAACCGTTCACGCAATGGGCCGATATGCTGGAAATTAAGTACTGTAGACTGAAAATATATTTGACACTTGCAATTTCTTGGAATGTGTTTCCACCAACCACAATTTTTTCGTAAATCATACAGAATGCAGCACATAATTTTTTGCAGGTTTATTCGCAAGGTCAAATCCACCCATCTCTAATCTCAAGTGCCATATTATTGCTGTGATATGCATATTCATGTTTGCAATTATGACTATGACATGGCAGACCGTAGAAACAAACCCAAAGTAGAGGAGTGGAGAAGTGAACGAAATAATTTCCCAACATAAACGGGACGAGCAAAAGTCACGATGCGATGATTTGATTAATATAGCATATTTTTAAATGGATAAAACTAATAACGTAACGCATAGTTAGTTATGAACCCACAACTCAGTAAGTTTTCTGCCCAGATATTTTTATGCATTGTGTAGCATGTGCAGCTATTCAATTCATTGTCCATTTGAAAAAAGAAGATCTCATCTTTATTTTTGCTCAACAAGCCACGATAAAAAAACATGAGAAAAATAAACGCAATGATTTCAAGGACATGATTGCACATGTTTAGCATTATCCGCAATATGTCATCTGTCACGTCGAGGTTTATGTTTAAACAAACTAGACTCGGACTTTTTCGGTTTTGCACAGCATTAAGTTCATAATTATATGGCTTGTGTCAAATTCCAAATTACGCTTTTCTTAACTTTATTGGAAAGTCTTAACTCAGTCAAATAAAAAGTCATCCGTTGAGCCGTAGAGTATTTCCGACGGTCTCTGCCCACATGAGATAATTTTTCAGTGCATTTTACCCCAACGCTAAACAAGGATGATATCGTTACCATTATTTGCAATATTTGTTGCGACAATTGGAATTCTTTGGTGGTTAAGTCAAAGGGGAAAAGATGGTGGGAAGTATAAGCCTCTTCCAGGTAAGTAACTGACTGCATTTCAACGATAAATGTATTTTTCTGAACTCTTATGAATGCCTCCTAACACGTCTTTGAAAATGTGTACAGGACCTATGAGCTTGCCTGTTCTTGGAAATGTACACCAACTTGGAAAGGGGATGCACGCAGCATTCGGACAATGGGCAGAAAAATATGGAAAAATCTATAAAATTAAGCTCGGAAGTCGCACGTATGCATAAAAATTTAGTCTTATGTTTCATACAGAAGAATCTCGGATTAATTTAACATGATTTTTATTTTTTATATTTGTTTCAAAATTGCAGTGCAATTGTAGTGTCTGATCCAAAAATGCTGAAAGAATTGTTCAGTATGGAATTCATGACTGGAAGACAATTTTTTGAAGGATTCGAGTTGTATCCAAATGAACCTTTAGGTACCATATTTTATTACGTACCTGTAATTTCAAATCGTAAAGCAAATGTGTCAAATTGACTTCAATGAGCGTGAATTTGCAGGAATCGCGAGTATTGAGGGAGAGATGTGGGAAGCACATCGTCCCTTTCTTGTCCGCAATCTCCGTGAATTTGGCTTTGCCAAATCCTCCATGGAGGTAAAAATCATTGAAGAAGTGAAGGAGACACTGGAGCGCATTAAAGCATTTGAGGGAAAGTCCGTATCAGGCATAAAGAACATCGTCTTGATAGCTGTGATAAATAGCTTGTGGATGGTTGCCGGTAGCATGAGATTCAAACAGGACGATCCAAAGCTCATTCAGAATCAAAATGACGTTAATAAGTAAGGAAAACTGTATATTTTAAACAAATTGAAGCTACAAAATATCTAAACTTTAAATACCTACTAGTTTTTATATAAAAATCCGTCCAAACAATACAGAATGATCGATGATGTAACCAAGCAAGCTTTTTCCTTTTTCATACCATGGACGAGACACTTTATGCCCAAGCCGGATTTAAAAGATATGTTTGAGCGGGGCAAGGAATTCTACGGAAACATAATAAAATCTCACGAGGAAACAATCCAGGAAGATGCCCCGCGGGACTTTATTGACGTTTATCTGAACGAGATGAAAGCACAGAAGGATAACCCAAAGTCACAGTTTTATGGGGAGAAAGCTTGTATGAAAAATATAAAGATTACCTAACTGTAAAATGCACAGCTATTCAAGATCCCAATTCAAAATTTATGTTTGTTGAGTATTATTTAGGGAGACAGCTTCTTGTGGTATTGGGGGATATCATGTTTGCAGGAACAGACACGACATCAATGACAATCCAATGGGCTTTGCTGTACCTCACAATGTTCAAGCACGTCCAAGAGAAACTTCAGCAGGAAATCACAGCCGTGACCAGTGATACTCGTTTGGTGTCCTTGGCAGATCGTCCAAAGTAATTTAATTTACGATTTTGTAATTTTAGGCGAATTAAAATAATCTGATATAAAGTTCTAATTTTCACCTTCTAACCATTAATTTCAGAATGCCGTACATGCTTGCCGTACTTGATGAGATTTTCCGCTATTCTTCAGTAGCGTCGACAGGTGTACAACGAAGAGCAACGAAGGATCAGGAATTCAAGGGATATTTAATCCCACATAATGCCTGGGTGTTCGGGAATTTCCATTATATGCACCATTCTTCAGAGCTTTGGGGTGATCCTCAAAATTTCCGACCAGAGAGGTTCCTCAGTGAGGATGGTAAAACCTACAAAAAGAGTGAAAACTTATTGCCATTTTCAACTGGAAGAAGACAATGCATTGGTGAACCACTTGCCAGAGATTCCCTATTTTTGTTTTTATCCAACATTTTCCAACGGTTTTCAACAAGTTTTGATCCAACCAAGCCAGACCCAACTTTAGAACCGAAGGTGAGCATATTCCTTGGTCCGCCAGACTATTTTATTATGTTCGAAGATCGGCAAGTCCAGTAAGGAAAAGGATGAAGGTTGTATGGGCTAGCGAAAAAATAAAATATCTATTGCGCAATCGAGTTTCCCCCTACTTTTCACTTCTTATTGTAATATAGAAATGTATTCTTCGTAAAAACTGCTTTCTCATCACAAAACCTTCTTACAACTTTGGTAAACATTGCACTAAAATAATGCTCGTTCAGTCATATCAAATTTTAGAAACCTTTGTTGCATGGAAAAAGCTGGAAAAAGCTGGAAAATATTTATTTTTTCATCCAATTTCATTTATGTAATTTGCCATCATCAGAAATCATACTATCAGAATCGTGTCCAACCAACAAATTTTCAATCTTTCATAGATCAAGTCAACGTACCTAATTGGTAATTGATGCATACCAACATGTTAGCTGAGATATGCTACATTATCATACACAACATAAATTAAGACTCTGATGCCCTTTCAAATTGGACGGAGACAATACGTCGTGAAAACATCAATAAGGTATACCTCGGCATCCGCACTTCTCCTACAAAAATCTTCATTTAGTATTATTGTAGAGATGTGTGAGAATTACTACTTTCTGTTAAATAATGTAAGCGTCCGTGGTGTTTGATTTGATGGGAATGAATGTAAATGATCATTGATGATGATGACCTCAGTGGTTTTTGGTGCATTGTCAGTTTTGTGTCATATAATAGAATCATAAATGAAATTAAGCCACTGTATTTTGTTCAAGGTTAAAGCAAATTAGTTTGGAATGACCAGCTAAATCAACCTGGCCGCTGCTTGCAATTCATCCATTAGCAAAAAATGCCAGCTTGGTAGTGAGTGGTCCATGTCCATACCTATCTTATTTACGAATTCAATACTCATTCAAATATTGCAAGCTGGAGAGAACCAAATTTTAAAACTTTGATGATGTGTTACACATATCTCCAAAAGAGGTATAGGTATGCAATCATTATTCAGGATGATCAGTATAAGTATAATGTGAGTGAGCAACCAATGCGTGCGTCCATGCGTCAATGGGATGGAAGAGGGAGTCCGCAGCAAAAAAATGTTTTGGTCATGCATAGCCCGAAGTTAAATAACTATAATCATTGTGAGATAATGATAGAATGAATAGAAGACTTGCTATTGCATAATATGTAACTTCACAACAAGTGTATTGTTTTTTGCTGGTTTGAAACGATGCGATTTACAACAACCCAACTGGCATAGCTGCAGTTGTCACTGCATACCTAGCGTGTTCACGAAGCATGGCACCAATGGATTGTATCAGGGGAAATTAAATTATAATCTGAAAACGATAACAAGTGTTGCATATATATTATGTTGAAGCGTTTGTTCAGTCCAGTTTGTTAATAAGGATATAAGGAAGGAGTAGACCGCGACCGTGTGACTGCATTCCAAATTAAAACTGTCAAGTACTGTTTACTTCAGATAAGTATAACATCTCACTCACTGATTTTGAGTCTGCAAATCTGAAGCAAACATAATCAAATCAGTGAGCATCGTTTTAAAGACCGCAAGGAACTTCTGCGAGTTCGCTCCTGGTAGTACGCATTATAACGCATGAGGATACAGTTCTAGTTCAACGTACCAGAAGGTGTGGTAAACCTTCAAAAGTAAAAGTTATGATTTCACTACCGGTACTGATCTTTATTATAACCTTGGGGGTTATTTGGTGGTTAAACGGAAATAAGGATGAAAGCAACAGGGGGAAGAAAATTCCAGGTAGATACTAAAGTACTTATAGCAGCCACATTCGTTTTGTGGAAAATATTATATTGCAGGCTGATGCATTCAAAAATTTGTCAAATATTGTTTGAAATTCCATAAGGTCCACGTGGAATCCCAGTCCTTGGAAATGTCTTACAAATTGGATCTAAAATGCACGAGAAGTTCTCCGAATGGGCTGATATATATGGAGACATTTTTAAAATTAGATTGGGAAATCGATTGTAAGTGTATTGTACGTACATGAAATTATGGATAACTATTTGCACCTACCTTTAAACATTTTTTCTTGTTATTCTGCTATAACCAAGATCTGTGGTCGTGTCCGACCCAAAGATGATGAAGGAAATTTTTACCGGAGAACCCGCCTTTGCTGGCCGACAATTTTTTGAAGGATTGGAAATGTACCCTGGTGAAACACTGGGTGCGTTTTAATTTAATTTGCCGATTACATTTCCTCTTAAAATTTCCTTTACGATTTACCATTGAACTGCTTGAAAGCATTTTTGAAATTATAATTACTGTCTCTTGACAAACAATTTCACCAGGCATTGTTGGTACTGAAGGAGAGCTTTGGGAAGTGCATAGGAGATTTCTACTTCGGCAGCTTCGCGATTTTGGCTTTGGTAAGTCAACAATGGAGCAATTAATTATGGAAGAAGTAAACGAAACAATTGCTCGTTTCAAAATCCTAAAGACAACTAAAAAGTCAATTGACAACACAAAGGAGATATTTCTGGTAGCTGTGATCAACTCACTGTGGACAATTGTGACCAGGTTGGTATTTCAAATTGTACCAATAACAATCTTTAGTTGACCAAACATGTTTAAAAAAATTATAGTTCTTATCGCTAACTAATTTTTAAATGAATAGCAAGCGCTTTAATCACGACGACCCAAAAGTTGCTGAAAATGATGCATGACAGTGACCGGTAAATAAATGGAAATTGTTAATTATTTAATGCGACCAAAGGCCCAAGATAAATAATTAAGTTTTGATTATGTACCTTTACAGGATTACATCTGAGATTACCAGTAGGGCCTTATATTTTTTGATCCCATGGACCCGGCACTTTCTCCCAAAGGTCAAAGACTTTGAAGCAATTCGCGATAGTAATGCAGAGTTCTATCAGTCTGCTGTAAACGAGCACAAGGCAACATATAAAGAAGGAAACCTTCGGTATTTACTTGTTCTGCCTTGGATTTTTCTAATTTACGAGCATTTAATTTAAATACTGGTTAATTAAAGCATGGCACTAATTAATCATTTTGATTTTTAGAGACTTCATTGATGTCTATTTGGCAGAAATGAATGCACAGAAGGATAATCCACAGTCAATGTTCTACGGAGATAAAGCAGGTAAAATTGTCAATAATTGGTTCACATTGCCCCATAATGGATATATTGGTTGGACTAGTTTTGTTCACTACAATAGCAATATGTACAGAAACTTATGTAATCTGTGACGAATACAAGAATATATTTTCAATAAGTATGTTCTGTAGAGTTAGTCATTAGTATATTTGAAAATATGAATTTATTTGTTAAATATTTATAGAACGTCAACTCCATAACATCTTGGCTGATCTACACTTTGCGGGTTCAGACACCACATCGACAACACTGACTTGGTCAGTTTTGTGCCTTGCTAAATTCAAGCACGTCCAAAAGAAAATGCAAGATGAGATAACTGCAATAACTGGGGATTCCAGACCCGTTTCGGTTTCAGACCGACCGAAGTAAATTTTCATTATAGATGATAGATATTCCAAAAACTGTAAAGTTCCTTAATCTTGTCCATAGAAAACTAATCGTTGATTCTTTGTACTTTTAGTATGCCTTATACCTTAGCGGTAATGGACGAAATAATGAGAATGTCATCCATTGTCCCGACCGGAGTACAACATCGTGCCATGGAAGGGAAGGACTTCAAGGGCTACTTCATTCCCAAAGACACATGGATATTTCCTAACTTGCATTATCTTCATCACAACCCCAAGATTTGGGGAGACCCTAAAAACTTCCGCCCCGAAAGATTTCTCAGTGAGGATGGCCTAACGTATAAGAAAAACGAAAACTTGATGCCCTTCCAAGTTGGACGTAGACAATGCGTTGGAGAAACTTTAGCGAGGGACACATTTTTCCTGTTTCTTGCAAACATTTTCCAGAAATTTTCCATAAGTTTGGATCCCAATGCCCCGGAGCCCACTTTGGAACCAATGATTAGTTTTATTCTTGTACCAAAGCCATTTTCAGTTGTGTTGGATGAACGCAAGTAGTACATACTTAACTCGTTGTACACAGGTACTGTAAACACACCTAAATTCTCAAATTTTATGCTGATGCTGAACTATTAAAAAAATCATTTGAAGTATTAATGGAAACATTACATAAGAAAGTGTTAAGCAATTTGTCCGATTTTTGGGTTATTCATATAATATCTACACTTGTTACATCTATGCAAAATATGCATTAAATTAGACTTTGCTCATCGTAGCTTCAATTCAAGGTTAAACTGATTAGATGAAAGATACGACGGTGTTCCGTTCACATTATGTACCTAATTGCTTTTTTTGTCCGCGATATTCCACCCGAATGCAGACATGCAGTCACCATAGACCGTCCAATATTGAAAAAATAACATTGACATGCTATGGCATGGCTATGTACCTATCCATAAGAAGTTTGTGAAGATCATAATTATAATAATCATTGAGTATTAGTATATTTGCACTGTGAAGTCTTATAACAATCAATCAGTTATTTTGAGGGCCATATCTTTACTTTCCTGTTGGTTTTCGAAAGAACAGTTTTTATTTTAATCATGAGCCATGTCTCACTGATATTCTAGACATCGTGTTGCGGTTTGAGACAGAGACGCAGTCGGTAATCGTCGTTTATTCTAGGGCTCAAAGTCCGTTCTTAACAATGTTGTCCCTTCCTCTGGTCGGCATCTTTCTCGTAAGCGTGGGAGTGATTTGGTGGCTTAATAAAGACAATGGAACGAGAAAGGGATTTAAGAAAATTCCAGGTACTTACAATTGCGTAATGTACAGCTAAAATTTAACAGTCTTCATTTCTATTTTTTAACGCACTTAAAAGAAACATGGGTTAAGTATAATTTGATTATTACGTACCTGTAAGGTATGTATTGGCTTTGACGTTGTCCGTCTGTCCGTCTGTCTGTTTGTCCGTGTGCACTCTAGCGTCTAAACGCGTTAACCGATTTTATTCAAATTTGGCACGGAGGTACAAATAGTAAAATGTAAGAACCCTATTGTTTTTGGGGTCAATCGG
>JAQGAG010001283.1:0-10557 GCA_034696835.1 Lepidocyrtus lignorum | reverse complement strand
TAAATAATGACATGCCTAAAAGAGAAATACTCCAACTTATTGATATTTTAACAGTACGTACCGATTTGAGTTGTTTTTATATTGCTATAATTGTAGAATATCTTTTAATACTAACTGCACATGCACTTAGGTTCAACAAGCATGGAAGTTTGGTAAATGTCAAATCTATATATATATAAAACAGAATGTCTGTCTGTCTGTTTGTTTGTCCTTTATGCGCTCCTAAACCGTTTATCCGATTGCGATGAAACTTTCAGGGGTTGTTCCATGCATCACCGGGAAGGTTTACCACCCCTTAGATTTGACCTTTGACCCCTCCAACGGGGGAAGGGGGGGGGGGTCGAATTCGAATTTAGCGGCCATGTTTTAAGGTTTGGTGGCATGAAACTTTCAGGAGTTGTCCCATGCACCACCGCAAACGTTTAAAACCCCTTAGATTTGACCTTTGACCCCCTCCCCCGGAGGAGGGGTTCAAATTCGAATTTGGCAGCTACATTTTAAAGTTTGGTGACAACTTGAATACATGTGAACGTGCGTTGCCTAGCAATGCGCGCAGGGTAATCGGCAACAGGAATACTTACATGTAAACGTGCGTTGCGTAGCAACGCGCGCATGGTAATGTTGATGTTGCATGCCAAAATTCATTTTCAGTTGATGCGTTGCAACGCACGCCGGGGGCAGCTAGTATATTATAAATGATATATGTGAAATTGTTAGGTTTACGTATAATTCAATTAATAACCTTTCCCAATCTCCTTAATATGTGCTCCAAGAAACTCAAGGACATGTAAATGACTACCAACATAGCAAAGTACTTTCAACTCTGACAAAATATTTTTGAAGGACTCTTTTGAACCATCTGCCCTTTTTATTTTTTTAACAGCAACTGAAGTAGATCCCACTCCAGCAATGTCGGTCAATGTAGCATTATATACTTCTCCGAAATTTCCTTGTCCAATTACGTTTGCTGAAATGACACGTTGGCCAAAATATTTATGCTACTTTAAATACTGCTGGCTGAGGCAATACATCGCAGATTGTTATTATTAGTAAAAAAATATCTTACATAAAATTAGTCGGGTTTTACATATCTCTAAGTTTTCCGGAAACTCCAAACAATCAAATGGCTCGTTTCCAACTAAATCCCCAGTGTTGTTCCCACGTCGGAAATTTTCCACCTCTTCCTTAGTTAGTAGCTTAAATCTCCTTCGGTTCCAAAATATTCCAATTACAACCACATTTATTAACACTATGATGACCGCAGCACTTACAAAAATGGTTGTGGTGGTTAACTCCGTCGTATCTGTGGAGTCTGGCATGAAAAACAATTATTGGTGGAGAGAAATTAAAAATTTTAAAAACCGTATTCTAGAAAGGCACTGAAAACAAATATAAATTTGACTTTTGACTTTTACCTAGCGTGATATTGGGGGTCAATCGAGCCCCAACATTGACAAACTTTTCATCAAGTTGGTTACCAAAAGGATCTGCACCTTCCCTTACTATCTCTCTCCCATTCTCTGCTAATTGTTCAAGAATATCAGTCATCATGCTTGTATAATTACCCACAAATTTTTCCAAAGTCCTGTTATTCTTGTCAGAAAGAAAATCTAAAACCGTCCTCCGAAGGCCATCCCAAAAATTGTTTGAAACTTTACTCATTGAATCATTTAACTTTTTTTCCATTCTGTTACCCATGCCCTTGATATCAACTCCAATGTCATATATTACGTCCTTTACAACGTTTTTTAATGGTTCCAGACGTTTCTCAATCTTGCCCGGTAACGTTTTGTTTAAGACGGTGAAAAGTGACTCGATTTTATCCAACCGCTCCGGAAACTCGTTAAGTGTTTTGTTAGCGGTCTTTCCAACGCTGTTAAGTTTATTTGCCACAGTATTTGGAACGGCTTTTATTTGATCCAAAGTGCTACTAAGATGATCATACCGCTTTTCGTCGACGGCCTTCGCCACTGCATTAAGTTTGTTCCATAAAGCCTGTCCGATGCGTTTTTCTAACTTTGTTTCAAGCTCATCTTCAAAGGTTTCAAATTTGTTCGGGGTTGTTGTATCCTCAAAATCCCACATCTTATGTAGAATTTTTTGGAGTTTTGCTTGAACTCCATTTAGGACAATGAAGATGCACAAAAGTAAAATTGGAAATGGCAAACGTAAAGTCATTTTTTGCCTTTAGTTACAAACACTGGTAACCTGCCTCTGCCTACAGATTAAATTAAGGAAAGGAAATTGTTCAAATATTTACCGTGGAAAACCTAAGCAGTCAAATCCCTAACTTACTCCGGGATTAAAATGCATTTTGGAACAAAACTAACGTGTGAGCGAATGAAAATTTACTGTATTTAACCATATATTACATTATATTATGAATTGCGACTATTTTTTTTGAAATTTAATTTATTAGGTAAAACTGGCTAGTCCCAAAAAACGATTTCCTGTGAAGGGAAGAGTAAACTAGTGTAGATACCGTACTTAGTTAGATTACATTAGTATTAAAAATAGTTTCTAGAATTTAAACTATAAGCTGACGGTCGATGTGGTTTCATGATCGGACATGTGGCTTATACTTTTCTACGAACCACGACGCTAATTACTTTACAATATTTTCTAATAATGAGCCATGTCGCTGTTGACCACTTGCGGTCTGTTCGGTGCATTTATGAAATAGGATGAGTATGAATCCTTTATCTGACATTTTGTCATAGTAAACATTGATTGTAATACACCAACGAGGCTGTAAGTTATATCAACTACATATAAACAAATTATCATGCACTATTACTACATATTCATACTAAATCTTATTTTTGATAGTCTTGTAATTAACAAAGAAAATGCGATCTTTTGACTTCCTCCATTTACCATCTTCCTATGTAGTATATAAGGCGATGTTAAAATTATCCCGAAGGTTGACTCACTTCATGTTATCCCACCGACCCCATAATGTGATATTATTTTGCAAATTAGCGTGATATTATAGTAGATACTAGATACGTCAAGTTAATATCTGGCACCACAACGTTACTCAATTTCATTTTTTTTTTCAAATTTTAATCAGTGATTTTTCAGTGACTATAAAACTGGCACTGATAAAACATATACCACAGTAATGATTAATGATAAAGTAAAATGCGTTCGTTTGATACCCCATTTACTATATGATGTTGTATAAAAATAAAGAACGACGACCTTCAACTTTAACCCACTTTCCGTGATCAGGTTGACCCCAAAAACAATACACTCCGAGCCATTGTCACATTTTACCTTTGTGCAAAATTTCAAGAAAATCTGGTCATGCGTTTGGCCGCTACTAGCGTGGGACAGATAGACGTCAAAGCACAAACTTATACCTCACAGCTTCGTAATAACTTTTGGAAAACTTCAACAAATTATTTGAATTTCATTTACATAATCATGTCTGTAGTTCCATTTAAATAGTAATAAAAAACGTTAAATTTATTACGTAGCTGAAAGCTAGTACAGCGATTAGTGGTTCTGTCTGTCTGTCTGTCTGTCTTTCCGTAATCACAATAACTTTGAACGCGTGGACCGATTTCGTTCAAATTTTGTATGCGAGTATATCTCGTTAATGGTAAGAACGGTATTGCATTTAAATGGATCCAAATTTTATGTAAATGCCAAAAAACCCATTAAATTTTTTATGTAATCAAAAATACCAAAGTGAATGTACAGGTTCCAACATTTTTTTTCCCTTCGACCTTCTAGGAGCATTACCTCTCCTTAGCTTATTCTTCTTCTGCGAATTCTGCTTCGCCATCTTCATTTCCTCCAAAGCCAAACGAACACTTTCAGCATTCCATATTACATAATTAGCCCTGCTGTAACCGTCCACGCGTACGGTTGTTGTACGGTTACGTTGTACGGTTACGTTGTACAGTCACCGTCCACACGTATCATCCTCAGCAAGACTTTATCCCATATTTTGGATTTGTACATTTCATTTTGAATTTCGCGATGCCCGTATTGAACTATTTGGTTATTGTAAGGCAGCGGTGGGCACACTGCCTCAATTAATGTTACCTCACCTATGCTACCTAAAAAGTCCACATTAACTGTCATAGTACCTCATCTGTGATGCTATACCTCCCATATTTCAGCACAAATACGACCTCGACCTATAGTTGGGACCTTTGCCTTGGTTTTCATTTCATAAAATGCATCGTTTTTTATGCAGGTTAGCTGAAAAGTTAAAATGTGAAATAAATTAAGTGAAAAATATTTTGGGTACATTTTATACATTTGATTCTAGTCCAGCATCAGTTTGCCCTTTTTATATCTCCTGAAGACATCTTAAAGATGAGGAGAAAATCTCTATAAGGATTTCTATCTTAAAGAGTCAAATGCCAATGAAATCTTATAACTTGCATTAAAATATGATCAGAAGTGGATGTGTAGAGCAGTCCACCAGAATCTCTCCAGAGAAGCCAAACCTATAATTTATTCATAATATGCACAATGACAAATTAGAAATATCAATCCACTCATTAAAAAGGTCACGGTTTAAGGTCAGTGTGATGATGCGATCGTCATCATGTTTCATTGAGAGATCCAGACTGAAAAATCCATGGGCTTGTTAACATGTCAATGTTGTAATGGGTGAAGACGTTAAATAAAACAAAAGTAAAAACGATGACATATTGACGCTCGACTTGCTCTTTTAAAATTGCTGCACAAGTTTCAACCTTTACCTTGATGCTACAGTAAAAAAATTCAATTTTGTGTAGTTTGGGATGGCGGTTACGGAATAAATGCACTTCTACCTCCTTGCATTAATTAGTGTCGCTAATTCATTTATGAGTAAGTGCGCAGTTGCAATTATCATAATCGGTGGAGATTAAGCGATAAAAAAAGCAGTCCAGATACCACAAAAGTAAACTTATTGATCTTTTGATAAACACGTTGAGCTGACATAGCGCAATACGCAAACTTGACCATTCCATTAACTATTGATGATATGATTAAAAATTTTGCAAAAATCCTGACCAGTCCATATCCTTAATCAAAAAATAACAACTAAAGCATTGATAACAATTAAGTCTGGAGTTCAATCAATGGTATTATCTGGAAAGACAAAAAATCCAAGTTGGTTTCCATTTCCATTACTAAGGGCGATTCATTCTAGAACTGAAACTGCCCGACGGAGAGACAACATAAATAGCCATAACTCAAATATTTAGCTAGTCAATTCAGTTTTTGTAGACCAGACTGACACATCTAACGCTGACGAGATCCTTAGTCCAATAAGAAAATTATACTTAAAATTTTTGACTTGTAAGCATCCACATAAAAATTTAAATAAAAATGTGGACAGAGTGGTGGCCCAGTTCATACATTGCTCTATTATTAGTAGCAGCAATATTACCAGAAGGCGAGTCTGGTAAAGCCGACAAGTCAGGTAAGAAGTACTTTCCATATCATTTCCCAAATTTAATCAGTTTTTAAAAGGAACTGTTTACGAGATCAGATTCTGTTTTGATTTTTAAGCTGGCTCAACCAAGTACAATACAGGTTCCTTACAAATTTCGGCTGGGGATGTGATTTACTGTGAAATGGGAAGATATGCTGGGTGGAGGGTTGATCACGTTTTACTGGCAACGAGCAGTTCTACCGTGGCTCACATGTGGGGATATGGCAGTGATGGACCCCTCGTCGAGGAGACTTGGCCGGGGAGGGTGGCCGGTTGGAAATGTTGGAAAGGGAAAAGTTACGGATATAGTGCTGCCCAGAACGCTATGAGAGACTTGAGGAAACATGGCGGAAGGTCTCTGTTTTACCACGTGCTTGACTGTAATTGTGAGCATTGGGTGAGTTACTGGACTACCGGAAAGGTTTATATCAGGCGTCTTGGGCAATGTTCAGGACTAGGTTTGGTTGGTATACTGATCCCAAATGTGATGTTGGCAAGTAAATTGCTTCCCCATAGCAAAAACAATGAAATGTAATTTTTAATTTCAATTTAAAAAAAAATAACATTCATTTTCCAGAATCTGATATTTGATAATATTAAGACAGTTAAATTTTGAAGAAAAACGTTTCAATTTATAATGTGAAATTTATTCAGTAATTATTGTTATTTCTTTAGAATGTCATGTATAACAATTTTATGTTATAGTTTTATTTAAATATGAGTAAAAAAATGTTAAATTTATTGTCTAATCAAAAATACCAAAGTGAATGTACAGGATCCAACATTTCATTTCCCTTTGACCTTCTGGGAGCATTACCTCTCCCTTGCTTAGTCTTCTTCTGCTTCGTCATCTTCATTTCCTCCAAAGCCAAACGAACACTTTCAGCATTCCATATTACATAATTGGCTCTGCTGTAGTATCTTGTACGGTTACCGTCAATACGTATCATCCTCAGCTTGGGAAAGAGCTCATCCCATATTTTGGATTTGTACATTTCATTTTGAATTTCCCGATACCCGTATTGAACCACTTTAAGATGTTCCAACTGTGGGAAGTACTGGAATAGTTGGTAAGGCAGCGGTTGGGCACATCTCACAATTTCCAGGTTTTTGACGGAGGTGAGGAAACTCCTAATGGGGGAACAAGGCTTGTGAAAAGTCATACCTTGAAGTCTGTCTGACACACTGAATGTCAACGTATGGAGGCGTGGAAACTTCTTTAGTGGAGGGATGACCTTGTTGAGTCTTATCATGTGGGAATCCTCCAAGCCAATTTTTTTGAACTTGATATGGAGCTTCCACAAGTCAGGAAAGTTTAGGGAATTGATGAAGTCCGGGAGGCTGTCTCCGGACCCAACGTCGATTATGGTGAATTCAGTAAGGTTTGGGAAGTATTCAGAGTACTCCTTCCTCCAGTAACGTTTGTTGATTTTCAGTCTTCGGATTTGGCTGTGGTATGCTTCCACCATTTTATTCCATAAAGTAGGTGGAAAGGTCCACTTTTTCCGTTGGTCAAAGGCCAGCTCCAAAGTTTCCAGGTGAGGGAGCTCGGAAAGTGGCTGCGCTCCAGAATTTAGGAAATCATCAATGGCTTCCGCTTTCTGGGACTCGAAGAAGTATCCAATCCTCAACGATTTTAAATTTGGAACGAGGGTCAGACTATCCATCACAAGTTGAGAGAAATGAATGGGGTCCTTCTTGTGGAAATATTTCAAGTTGAGGAACCAAACGTGGCTTCCGTACTTCCGGATAAGGTCAAGTCCCTCATTCCAGTATGCAGTTATATCTGTAGTTTCATAGTATTGTAGTTGACCTGTTCCAAACCCAAGTCGGTCAGATATCTTGATTGACCTCCCCGGAAATGGATTTATTTCTGGAGGATGTCCATCCATCAATTGGAGAAATGCTGAGACCCTTCCAGGCTGGTCAAAAGGCTTCACCCGTAAAAAGTAATGAGGAACCTTGTAGTATTGAGTGGATGCTTCAGGAATCCAAAGTTGACCAGTGGGTTGGTCCGTGTGGGAGTATGCCCTTAGAGTGGAATTATTCTCCAGGAAATGGTCCACTCCTCGACACCACAGCTTGCAGACCAGGCGAAGGGTTGGCATAACTTCCTTGCTTGCTGGAGGATAGCAATACCGATTGCGCATTTTGCTTTGCTTCTCACGTTCTAGATTTACCCATGGAAATATGTGAGGGACGATCTAAAAATATAGACTTTTTTGTACTTAAATAGAATTAAGAAGTTTAAAAAAATTAACTTTAGTTTAACCGGTCTCATAATTATATTTACCCTCTCGAAAAGCCATAGGTGCCGTTTAGTTCTCAGAACACCTTTAGTTTCCAATTCAGGGAAGGCCTGGAATGTATTCAGTATGTCGATGGAGTCGCCCAGGTTCCCCATTATGACCTCCCATACCTGGATTAAAATTATAAATAGTTAATTGAAGAAGACGCATAGCTGACACTTTTCAACCAAAGTACGTTGCTGTTATCGAGAAATAAAATTTGATCAACTTTATATCATCTACACAATTTAGCGATTTGCATGTTAACTATTAACTACATTAGAGACGCTAACATAGCTAATCATAGTTATGCAACCGTGTAATTCCAAAATTGACAATCGAGTTTGTAAAACAAAATTATTAAAGCCTTCCACACCATTTAACCCTGAACAAATAAAATTTAAGTTATCAAAACCTGGTTACCGGAACAAGTTTCTTACCTCCTTAGGAAACACAGTAAATGCCATTACAATTTTTTTTAAATCACCAATCGCAAATAAAAATTGAATGTGGACGTTAAATTCCAAATGCACTATTTATACTTGAATCAGTTTAAAATTATAATATGTTGAATTTAATGGGCCCCACTTAAACGATGACTTTATGTTCACATAAAACCCACTTATATTCGATGACCTTCACATCTACCTACGGGTGCTTTGACCGAATTTTTTATTATTATGTATTCTCCATGGAATGGAATGGTAAAAGCAACATACCGTACAATGATCAATCATTTTTCATATCATGTACTTCGCTTCACGCAGGAGATCTATTATTACAATGCAATTGTGATGGTGAACTGGTGAAGGGATAAATGCCTGGAGCATTTTTGTTACATGATGAATGACCGGCCTACATCACTTTATCCATACCTACTTACAATTTATACACACGGCATACAACTTTAAATTCAGAATGCCGAGTAAACCGGTAAAAGATCCATTGGTTGGCTATGGGATACATAATGCAAGTGAAGAAAATATTTTAAGCTTTTTCCGACGGCTTTATGTTACCGGATTTTATTTAGAAAATGAGATTTCCTTCAAGTGATGTTGATGCAGATGCTATAGATTAGGGGGAAATTTGATGTAAGCACAACAAATGTGATACTTTACAGCCATATCACGGAAAATATGGACTACGTAAATCCCAAGGGTAAAGTAGAGAATTCTGCTGATTCCATTGCAAGGGAATTGAGAGGAAGCAAAAGCTTCCTTTTTATCATCACAGAAGCTTTGACAGTTGGTTAGTCGTGGTAGTAGTCTCTCATTGCATGTTCCTATGAAAAGGAAGCGTTTCACTCTTGTTCAATACCCTTGTCGGGATAACAGAACATTGCTCCGTCTTCTTCGCGATCGAGCATTCTTCGTTGTTTAAGCAGCTCAACATTCTAGTGTGTGCTTTGCAGCTTCGCATTGTGCAGCCTACAGAAATCCATCCTGCAAAAGCTCAGCTTACCAAGTTGAACTAGTTTACTGTCTTTGTTCTCGCTTGAATTTTAAGTATGCGTAGGTAATTGACAAGTAAGACATAAGCTGGTACTGATCTGAACTTTCTAAAACCAATTTAAAGAGTTTGAATATTCAAACCTTTTAAAATGTTATTCAACAAACTAAGAAAGGGCATGGTCTAGACATTAATATTTAATATATCAGAAATATAATATCTCAAAACAAAAGATAGGTTGGAATAAAAATTTCTCTCATATATTTTGAATACCTTATTTTTTAATTTGTGACATTTAGCATAAGGAAGGGTATGAAATATTTTAAAACGATAATATGAGAACTATATTTTTTTAAAGTTATTCTTTCTTTCCCCTTCCCCAAATAACCCATTTTAAACATGCACATTCTCCAACATAAGCCCATTTCCAACATTTGCATTTTCCTACACAATCCATTTTTCTTGAGGCATTTCCTGTTGAAATATTATTCTTTGGAGTGGAATCGTTATCAGTGCGTTAAAGACGACCATGCACGCACGAGGTACCAATAATGCCGTGGAAGGGTGAAACAGATCATTCGAAAACCTAGTTGGGGCTGCGCACAAAAGATGTAGAAGTGTATCGATGAGTCAACTCGATTAAGGATTTATGTCGCATAATGTCATCATCTTAACCGAGTTGAAACTGGAGCAAGTTTCAGCCAGCTAAACGTCTCAACCACAGCTTAAAAAATATCGAACCATTTTTAATAGGATTAAATTATTCGGTACAAGATTGCCAATGTTAACAAAACACTACTTCAACAAAAAATTTCTGCGGGGAAATGGTTTTTGTGGGAACATGTATATTATGAAGTAAATGAGTTATGTTGGAAGATATGCATGTGGGAAATGGGTTATATGGGCAACGCAAAAGAAAAGAAAAACTTTTAACTCATTACTCATAACAAAATTTTAAAATATGTAATGTAATATAAACTTACCTAAACCTAAATGTCACAATTTAAAAAAAATATGTAACAAAAATTTGATAAGAACTTTTATTCAAACCTTTCTTTAGTTTTGAGATATTATTTTTCTGCTATATTAAACACGAACATATTAAATATTAATACCTAGAACATGCCCTTTCTTAGTTTGAAGAAAAATATTTTAAAAGGTTGGATTATTCAAACTCTCTAAATTGGTTTTCGAAATCTAAACCATCCATGTAAAATGTGAATTCCGTACAACGCTGTATTTTTTGTGTCACAATTTTCAGTCATATTCATAAAAAATAGTTACTATGTACAGCTAGATAAAAAAAACTAGCGTTTGCCATCGTTAAACAACTAAACTTAAAATGGGATATAATTTCCTACTCGAAACCTCAGTTTC
>JAQGAG010001282.1:0-10565 GCA_034696835.1 Lepidocyrtus lignorum | reverse complement strand
AGGAGGTGATCGCTAACGACGACACCTCCAAGGGCCATTACCTTCCAAACCGGGGTGTGATCAAGCTTATTAGTGCCACCACCCCCATCAGACCGGTGTTTATTGCTTCTGCAAAGACGAAGGGGAAGTCATCAATAAATGACTGTCTGGAGAAGGGGCCTAATCTTCTGGAATTAATTCCTGCCCTTCTTACACGATTCAGGATGGATAAAGTGGGGGTCACCGCCGATGTGAAAAAAGCGTTTTAACAAATCAGCGTAAACCCCAAAGACCGAGACTACTTAAAGTTTCGGTGGTGGAGCGACAGCTGCTGCACCACCATCAAGGTGTACAGACACACCCGTGTCGTTTTCGGAGTATCATGCAGTCTGTATCTTCTTGGAGCTGTGCTGAAATACCACCTCCCTCCAAAGTAGTCCCTTCACCCACGCAGAGACAGCGATGGAAATTATTGACTCATTATACGTCGATAATGTTGTAAGCAGCCAACCGTCAATGATGAAGGCACAGTACCTGGAGAGACAGTCATATTAGCTGCTTGTGCTGGCTCAGTTCGACCTCCGGGGATAGGAGTATGGGCCTATGGAGCGAGGAAAATTATTCCTATTTTGTGTTTATTGTGGGACACGGACGGACGCTTGCTTTTGATCCAAAAGCAGCGATAGAAAAAGTGGCCAGAGAAAGAGAGAGTAGCCAAAAAATAATTTTGTCCGATGTGCATTCATTATACGACCCCGTGGGGATAGTCGCGCCGTTTGCTATCTAGGGAAAATTGTTGCTGAGGAGGTGCCACCTGGCCAAACTGGGGTGGGATAAAACCCTTTTCCATCCAATCGATGAAGAATTTGTGAGTGAGAAGTGGAGCAGCCAGATCAAGCAGTTTAAGAAGTTGACCTTCCCTTGACATAGTCATTTTTGGAAGGAAAATAGCAAGCCTCTCCACGTATTCAGCGACGAAAGTTCTCAAGCCTATGCAGCGGTCGTTTTCTTGAGGGTGGAGGACCACAAAGGAGTAATCATTACTCTTATTCAATCAAATGCAAAGCTGGCACCAAAAAATGCCAAGTCCGAGACTAGAGCTGCTGGGATGTTTTATAGGCGCTAGACACGCGAAATCAATTCGCAGCGATATGAAGCTTGTTGTCCCTACCACTTACTGGACGGACTCCACAACAGCATTTCCGTGGATTACGAGAGAGTGTCCGTGGAACGTTTTAGTTCACAATCGAGTGGAAGAAAAAGGTATTTGACCGAGGCGGACCAGTGGAAGCATTCCTGGCACACTCAACCCAGTAGATTTGCTCTCCAGAGGATGCAGCGCTTCCCAACTATTAGAATCGCGTTGGTGGGAGGGACCTGCATGGCTTATTCAAGCCGAGGAGCCATGGCCGAGAAAAGAGGAGGTAGCAGACAAAAAAGTCATCGCTGCCGAGAAGAAGAAGACTGTGGCCATAAACTTGGTCGCCACCCCACATCCCATGGACAATTTTTTAAAGATATAAGATTACCCCAAGTTGGTTATTGCCGTGGCTAGATGGCTCAGGTTCAAGGCTAATCTAAGGGAGAAAGTAGTTAACAGGACTCAACCGACTCAACCCACAACCCTTTCCCTCCACATCACAGAAGCGGAATTGAAGGAAGCAGATATGACAATAATCCATCATTTTTAACAACAACCGGGAAACTACCCCGCACGGATCAAGAAGCTGAGGCCTTTCATCGACGAGAAAGGTATTTGGAGAACCAGAACCAGGTTCTTCTAGGATGATGAGCTGGAGATTTTGCCGATAATTCTAATTGACGGCATTCCTTTCGTGGATAAGATTATCCGTTACCTTCACCAAAGTAATTCTCATCTGAGGACTCGGGTATTGTTGGGGAAAGTTCGAGAGACTTACTGGCTCACAAACGGGAGACGAGCAGTAAAAAAGATTGTAAAATCCTGATGTAAAAAAGTAAATAGTGATGAAAACATATTGCGTATTGTATGTGATTGATTGTTGCTTGATTGATTGTTGGTTGATTATCTGTTGATTGATTGATTGAAATATATAATTAAATACATTGTTTAAATAAATAAAGAGAATATGGGGGTTAATTAAGTTTAAGCGTAGATGATTCAATTTAGTGTTTCCAATGTGGAACGGCGGCCGAAAGGAAGATACAACGGTCGTTTAGGATTGGTTTGTTCGTTTCTTCCACGTTTTGGGAATAGGCCATAAGACAGTATCTGGATCCACCGCGACGAGGTCAGTTGAATTGTTGTTATTGTCTGCATGACTGTGTGAAGTGCATTCCGAGCGTTCAATGAATTTTATGTCTGACCAGTGAATATTTATCCTTAAGTGATTAAACAGAAGGTTTGCCAATTGATAAATGCCTTACGGTCTACCGTAGTTGAGTTGCTTCACCCTGTCCATAAGCACTTTTTTGCATTTTCTCAGTGGTAGTGGAAGGTCCGGATTGATGTAGATCCCATTAGGGGAAGATCTTAAAAGGGTTAAGATTGATTGACGGTTGGCGGTTTATTGCATGAGAGTTAAAATGGATTTTAAAGAACATGTCCGTGTCTGATGGGGATCCCACACGCATGACTGAGTTGCATTGCAGATTATTGTTGAGTTTAGACTTAATGAGGTCATCAATTTTGGACTTGGTTTTGGCGTCAGATTTGTCTAGATCTTCCGGTATTCCACTGATTATGAGGTGGTTTAGGTTAAAGCTGATGTTCAAGTGAGTGGAGAAGGGTGTCGTAGTGAGAGCAGACTTGATAACAGAGGTCTGCTATATTTTCTGCATGCCTCTCAAGAACTGTGTGAATGAGACCGTCCAACTCAGCAAATTTTGCTATTGCTGCTTGTAGTTCCTTGATAGTTTCAGCTTGTTTTTAGCTTATATTGCACTGTTTGCATATACACTTTAAGCTTATCTAGGTATTCCTTTCTACTAAGATCATGCATGACATTGATTCGCTTGTTAATATACTTCTTGAGTGCATCATTCATGTTTTTGGTTCTTATTTGGATGCATTTGTATGATTTGTGGCTTTGCCCTTTGTTCCGAGTTAATATGTACCCGAATTTCCTTGGCCTCTGGGTTTTTAGGAATAGGACTAGCACACAAACATTGGATTAAAAAAATTATTGGTGATGGGGATGATGATGGTGATAAGACTCGATTCGCTTTAGTGTGGGTAGGGTTCTGGTAAAATTTGTAAATTGTTGGGTATGGTAATCCGATACTTCACTATTTTACAGAGGTGGTATAGAGTGAAACTACGTACTAATTCCACTCTGCTAACACTTGGGGGTCACTGCAGGTTATGATGATAATGAAGGATTATAAGTTCTTCTCAAATCATAAAAGAAGCCATCGTTCCGTTTCTACCTATTTGCATACGAAACTTTTTTTGACAGAGCTTGTGTGATAGCGATGATGTTATGGCACTTCTTCACTTTACATGGATAGGTATATTAAAAATCCGAAAATTCACGATTTCAAACAGTTTTGCACAATTTTCGAAAGTAAGAAGCTCATTTCCATGAGAAGGGCATCAGTGCGGTTCTGTGGATGTAATTTCTATCATAATAGGTGCACTTTTTACTTCAAGAACACAAAATAATTGACTTTTTATGTGCAGAGCAAAAAAAGGATTTACCCTTTGTATAGTCTGTCTATCGAATTTAATCAGATCGAATTCAATCAGATCGAAACTAGAAAAACATCGGATTCAATCAGTTTGAATATCAAGATGTTGTTTAAAAAAAAGAATAATCATTAAATTTATTCCGCAGAAACAGTCATTGACAAGTATTTAAGCATTTCACAATATCTTATCACAATATATATATATTGGAATTAATATATTATCGCAATATATTGGGGAATGCAAGCGTATACTAGTGGTAAGCTGCATTTTTATGAGGATCTTCACTGCACTGAAAATATCCATGAATGGTATAAGCTTGGCCTTGTTTTCGGTATATTCTTGGACTATTGTTAAATGTCCCACCTACAATCCACGTCGTGCACGACAACAATATTTTAAGATTTTTAACTGTCGTAAGGATTAAAATACGCTAAAAAATCATTACTGCTTGCTGACACCTATTGGGGAACTATCTCGTTTAGTCTGCCATTGTAAAGCTTTGGAACTCAACTAAAGTAACTAATCTCATTTTTTAAGAACAGTAAATAAAATCATGTGTCTCAAGTTGAGAATGAGAATTAGGTGTATGCATATTATAAGTTTCTCAAGCAAAGCATGAAAATTAAAATTTCTAACCGAGTGGTCAAAAATGCAAAATATTATCTCTGAATTTAGACTCGATTTTTCGATTTTTCGATTTTTGATCTGATTGAACGTTTTTGGCTTTCGATCTGATTGAATTCTATCTCCTGGGTTTCTACCAAAAAAAGTATGACTGCACCTCACCGTCTTAACAAACCCTCATCAATTTGCTTACCGACTGATGGAGTGAGTGATACGGGATGTTGGGAAGTTGTGTTATTGAGGAAATGTAGATTAAATTTTACGTTCGATAACAATGATTCATAAGATGTATGAGTGATTTTAAGAGAATGTGACGTTATAGGACCGGGAAGGACTCGGTTTACGAACTTGATTACTAACTTTCAAAAAAATTAACATTGACAAAGACCAAATCCGGCACTTCTTAAACTCCGGCAGCAGTGACCCGCGTGATGAGAAAAAACGCAAGCTTACGAAAACCGCAGTTCCACTTCGTGACATCCCCGATTTGTTAACCAAAAGCTTAAATCCCAGCAATGCAGATGGTAAATACTTTAAATTATCAATATTTTTAACAATTTGATAAGCTAATTAACAAAGTTCATGATATTTTTTACATTAAATACTTATTCAAAAAGGAGCACCTTGTGACAAACTAACAGCTACCACCTCACTTTAATCAAGCCTCGGACGCCTCATCAACTAGAAAAACGCGGGATGCTTTGGGTCATTGATGAGCAAGACGCAAAGTTAAAGGAAAAGGATAATTTGATTCGAACACTCCGGCACAAACTCGACTATCTTGCCAACAAATGTGAACGACTGGAAGAAAAGTGCTCAAAGGAACTCAAAGAGACCAACATGGATGAACTTCTAAAAGCCAAATTGAAGCCATTTTTTTCGCCGGAACAAATTTGAATGCTGGTGGTTTCAAACTTGAACATTCCATTGGAGCACAGAAGAGAAGGCGAAGGCTATAGCGCTACATTCCGTGTCTTCAAAAGCTTATCATTACCCTCGGACAACCTGCAAGTATCCACTTCCCTCAAATACAACCATTATGAGAACCCTGCAGGAGGCAATAGTGCAGCCAAATGAAACTATTGGGCTATTCCTTCACATTCTAATGGAGAAATTAAAGAAGGCTACTCCAATGAAACAAATCTGTGGACTTGATATCGATGAAATGAGTTTGGATAACCGATACTGTTACGACTGGAACGAGGACAGAGTCTACGAAAAGTGCAAGAAGTCACCGTCGTCACGGTCCGCAGCATATACAAGGTTTAGAAGCAAGTCATCTACTTCAGCTTTAAATCAGCCATCTCCATTCCCAGCTCATGGAGATAATTTAAAGCTCAGTCAACGCAGAAGTTGTGTGCATAACCACGGATATGGGGACAAAGAATCAAGGAATGTGGAAAGAACTTAATGTAGGACAATTCAAAAAGGGCCATCTTCAACAAATCAGCTTCCTCCATCGATGTAGCCAGAAGGAAATATTCCCTATTCCGGATCTCCCACATTTAATTAAATGCTTTCGAAATCACGTGCTGGATAACGGAATTACCTTGCAAGACTAACCTGTACTAAATCGAGCGATATTTGAAGAGCTGATTACAAGACAGAAATCGGAGCTCCAACTAACTCACCAACAAACACACAAGCACATCAATGTCAAGAATCGGCAGCGCCAGGAGGTTCGTCCAGCGTTTTAACTCTTCTCACAGAAGGCAGCTTCTGCAATCAGAATAATGAATCCAGCCGCCAGTCGAAATCAATCTCTTGCATCCGCTATTGAGCTGATTTACAACTTTTGTGACTTGGTCAACACAAAAACTAGCAAGGAGTCACCAAATCCATACAAATCGCCTTATAGATTGAAGATAAGAGAGCAGTTTAAATTACTTGAAGAAGCTCTGGAATTTTTTTCATCCATGAAAGTAGGCCGTCGAATAAATTCATATCCGTCATTCGAAAAAGGAATTTTTTTCTACATAGCATCCCTTAGAGGACTATTTTCATGATTATGTCAGGATCCCGTACAATGTCGCTATATTATGACTGCCAAACTAAATCGAGATCCTCTCGAAAACGTCTTCAGCAGGTTGCGAAGTATGGTGCAGTTTGATACGAATCTAAATGCTGTTCAAATGATACAAAGGATTAAAAAACTTTCGATTAGCTAGAACTTTGTGGACTCCTCTCATACATCAGTTAAATTTGAGTCTGGCGGAAACGTGAATCAGTCTGGTCCATTAATTTTGGATGCTTGCAAAGTAGTCAAAAGAGTTTAGCATTACAACAATTCCAGCGTTATTTTCCATTCATTTGCAGAAATCCGCCAAGAAGTAGAAGTCTGCAGCTTAAATAGAGAAGATTACGGATTCGAGCAATTTTCAGAAGAAGGTGGAGCTGAATACCTATCAGGTTTCATGGCAAGAAAGCTAATGGAGAAGTTTCCCGAACTGACTAAAGACGGTGTGCAGGAAGACAGAGGAGCTTTTTGGGTCGGCGAAATTTCCCGTCGAGGACTTATTGAACCTTCACTCTTCTGGCATGGACTGTTCAAAAAGTTCGAGGAATTCTTTCATATCCACAATAGAAGTTCAGTAAATCAAGATGCTAATGTGTGCAAATCACTGTCGGATGCAATTCATGCTCGTTATCCTTGTATTCATTCTGATATTATTAAGTATTATTTCGAACAAGAAGTTTTGTTACGATTAGTCATTTAAATAGGAGGATTCAAGATGGGTTTTTAAGCGCCAGGGCCATAAAAGCATTGTTATTGCAGCAAATGTCATTGCTGAGGCGGATCCAGATACAAAAGTCCAACTCACTGCAGGTGGAGAGTTGTTATACGAAGAGTTAGAAAGTTTCTCTATCGTTTAATCAATTGTAGTTTTTTGTTTTGTTTATGTTTCCGTGAAAATACATATAAAATACATGTATTTGTAATATCGTGATAATTTTATCGTTTTATGATGAAAAATTCCAACAAGGACTTTTTTCTGCCAGGTTTATCAATTATTATAAGTTTGAATATACTTAGTGTCAGTTGGTCATAAATGAATAGCAGTTAAAGCTAACACTTTCCTCACGGTCGTGCCTTCATTTATTTTGAATAAGTGATAAACTCATCCAGTCTAGTTTTCAATTAGTCCTCAGATAAGATAAATTATGATATCTTTGCCAAAACGCATATATCATCCTATGGCTTTCCTACACAGTACATAAGAATCAATCACGTATTTAGAAAGAGAATTAAACGCCCTACAAGTAGCATATTACAAGTCTTGTGTACGGTGTAGAATAATGTACTTTTATTAACTGTGAAGTTAAAATAATTAAAGCATGATAGCATGATCCATATGGTCGAAATCCTACGACTTTTTAACACAGTACATAAGAATCAATCACGTATTTAGAAAGAGAATTAAACGCCCTACAAGTAGCATATTACAAGTCTTGTGTACGGTGTAGAATAATGTACTTTAATTAACTGTGAAGTTAAATTAATCAAAGCATGATAGCATGATCCATATGGTCAAAATCCTGCGACTTTTCTACACAGTACAGTAGATTATGTGTAACTTACACTAGCGGAACAATAGGACCTGTTCCCCTTGATACCCGGGCAACTGGTAGTTAATCCGATAATTTATTCACCCTCCAAGGTCATTTGCACCCCTCCATTTCAAAGTGTCAACAAGTTAGATGAACCTTTTGCATAAAAAACAAGCATATACGCTTTCCATCTTCATCACCACCCCCACCATCAAAACAACAACAATGCTTTTGGTTGTATTATAATAAGCCCTATGCATTTGAGCCCTTTTTTCATCATCATCACCATCATCAAAACAAAACGACATTTTCCCCACATTTCCTATATATATTTTTTTCAAAAAAAGAAACAACACAGGTCTCCCATCACCACCACCACACTCAAAACATCAATACCTTCCCATGTACTTTTTTCACCTAAGCAAATTCCTTTACTCCACCACCATCCAATTCACTCTTATACAAAAAACCAACGACTGACCAAACAAACCGATACACCCTGTAACATGAGACTACCACCACCACCATTCATTCCTATACAAAAATCCAATCAACCAACCGATCAACCTAGGCTACCCTTTTAACAAGGTCATCCTAGTTAATAAGACGGTTTTGAGTAATTTGCAACAGTTTACTGCATTCTATTGGATTAAGCGTGTTCAAAAACATATAAGTACATACTACATACGTGTATGTAAGTTATAGGGCCTATCTGAATAATTTAACGGTCATCCTAGTTAGTTTAACGGTTTTGAGTAATTTTGCAATGGTTTACTGCATTCCATTGGATTTATCGTGTTCAAAAACATATAAGTACATACTACATACGTATATGTAAGTTATAGGGCTTATCTGAATAATTTAACGGTCATCCTAGTTAATAAGACGGTTTTGAGTAATTTGCAACAGTTTACTGCATTCTATTGGATTAAGCGTGTTTAAAAACATATAAGTACATACTACATACGTGTATGTAAGTTATAGGGCCTATCTGAATAATTTAACGGTCATCCTAGTTAGTTTAACGGTTTTGAGTAATTTTGCAATGGTTTACTGCATTCCATTGGATTTATCGTGTTCAAAAACATATAAGTACATACTACATACGTATATGTAAGTTATAGGGCTTATCTGAATAATTTAACGGTCATCCTAGTTAATAAGACGGTTTTGAGTAATTTGCAACAGTTTACTGCATTCTATTGGATTAAGCGTGTTTAAAAACATATAAGTACATACTACATACGTATATGTAAGTTATAGGACTTATCTGAATGGTTTAACGGTCATCCTAGTTAATTTACCGGTTTTGAGTTAGTTTGCAACGGTTTACTACTTTCCATTGGATTCAGCGTATTCAAAAACATATAAGTACATACTACATACGCATATGTAAGATATAGGACTTATCTGAATAGTTTAACAGTAATCCTAGTTAATAAGACGGTTTTGAGTAATTTGCAACAGTTTACTGCATTCTATTGGATTAAGCGTGTTCAAAAACATATAGGTACATACTACATACGTATATGTATGTTATAGGACTTCTCTGAATAATTTAAGGGTCTCGCTATTTAATATAACTGTTTACTTATTTATTTATCATCTACTACTCTATTTATCATCATCCAAAACTACTATAAACATTTAATACACATGATTGTCGGTGTCATGCTACAGAATTTACAATGGTTCTAAGGTTTTACATGGTATTACAGTTTAATTGATGTTTAAATATTTAAGTAATGATAATAGTGGTGGTGTAGCATATGCACTGTAAGAAAATAATATTATAGGGACATACATGCACATAAGTACACTCCTGAAACGTTACGAGAATTTGTGTGCAAAACAGTGTATTTACTTTGCATGGGTGTCACGAACCGAACTATAACTAGCTTATCTTTGGACTTATCAACTTAGGCTACGGATGGGCTTATCGACTAGGGTTTGAAATAACGATGGACGACACAGAAAAACGTACAATTACTGGACTTTAATATCCCAAAAATTGACCAACTACAAGACGACAAATTACAAGTTGACCTTTGACATTTTTCCTAAAACTGAGCGTGATAAAAATCGACCTAATCTTCACTTTCCAACGATACCACCCAACCTCAAATCGACATTTTCCTTCCCGCACTACAGCCCTCTTCAACAACGTAAAAAAACTCACTTTCCCCGAACCCCGTAACATAACAACGAAAGTATAAAATGAGTTAAAAATGTATAACTAATTACTACGGAAAATGCTTTCACATTCCACATCATATATAAATACACATATTATTGCCATCAATCCTTTTCCCTTTGATACTGCATTCTATATACACCATACCCTATCCTCGAGTAACTGTACATAAGCTATGTGTGTAGTTTGTACATGTATAAGCAGCAAACAAAGTAAAAAAAGCAACCGTTTCCTTTCCTAATGAAAAAAGGTTATGTAACGTGTCTCTCCCATCTATGGCTATATTAACTATATCGTGAGCTATGAGGCTTGAAGGGCTCCGTTTTTATATAAAACAGTATGCACAAAAGGGTTGAAATGAATTAATTGGTGGTGGTGGCTATCCGTGTTAAAGGGTACCCTAGGTTGGTCCGTTGATCGTTGGATTTTTTGTATAAGAGTGTATGGTAATGGTGGTGGTGGTGGAGATCCTTTGTTAAAAGGGTAGCCTAGGTTGATCGGTTGGTTGATTGGATTTTTGTATAGGAATGAATGGTGGTGGTGGTAGTC
>JAQGAG010001281.1:0-10566 GCA_034696835.1 Lepidocyrtus lignorum | reverse complement strand
CTACCGATGGCTTTAGTCAAGTTACTCGGAGAAAACGGGATGTGCGGACACTTCTCAGAATACAAATGACCTCGACATTAACTCAGACATCGAGAATCTAATCGACATTTTTTGCGGACTCTGATCACATACTTTACGCCTGCTTTGTGAAATTGTTACCTTTTCTCCTGAGTATTAACATATTTTTACAAAAAAAAATATTCCAAATCGAATAAATATTAGTTTTATGTGTAAAGTATATGGGCTGAGTGGTGGTTTTCCCCTTATCATACTTAAGATTAAGTACCTACCTATATTAGTATTCAGAGTTGGTATTATCATTGCCCCCATGATCTTACTACTGGCTTGAGCATCACCGGGCATAACATAACAACATAGATTCATTATGACATTTAAACAGTGTGTCCAATTATGTCCAATCTTTATCCTTTAGTCACAGTTTTTCCATAACTGACAAGTGAAGACTTCTCCTCAAGAGGCTCAACTCCTACGTGATCAGCTTATTTGCCGAAGATCATCAACTGGTTTGCCTAAATATGCCTGTTGCTTTGAGAGTTATCTTTTAATTTTTAAAATAATCCGAATTGCACAACACATTTAACACATTCCACCCTTTTATCTTTATCATTTGATGATAAAAAAAAACATTTCGAATCTTTGAAGAAGAAAAAACACAGTTTACCTTGGTGGAATACTAATCAGTGTTATTTAATCCGAGTATGCATTAATCAACCAATATGATCCGTTTTAAATTGTTATAAATTCATTACATATTGGCTATTATACAATATTAAAAAATCAAAACTGACCATAACAGCTAGAAATATACCTACCTAAAAGTAATCCAAATGAATCAGAGCAAAGCAAGAATAAAAATCTCATAATAAATATTTTTATTCATAACATTACGAAAAATACCTCAGCCCCGGCCCCATCATCCCCAGTGACGAAAGCCAACAACAAAGAAAAGCCAACTGCACGTACACCATCCCATAATATGCACCATGAATTAAGAATTTAATATAGTGCATTATACTATTTTTATTATCAAAGCCACAACCATAAAAAAATCTGGTAAGTAGGTAAGCAAAGTTAAAAATGGGTATAGTCATATAATTTTTATACACATTTCGCAACCTGTTTCCCCTCCTTCTCGTCTTCACTCAAAAAATATTATGATATGATAAGGAAAAATTAGATCATATCACAATCCCATTTCCTTTCGTATGAAAATACAGAAAAAAATATCATTTCAATGCCATAATACCTAAACCTATTCTAAATACAACCACCAAGTCCAACGCTATTATCCTTCAAGGTATGAAAAATCTTAATATGGCATATTTAAAAGAAAAACTTATATTTTTATGCAAAAATGCACCAGAGGGAAAAATCAGAAAGCCACTTCATTAGCGAAGGAAAGCACGTAAGAGTAATAAGGATGATTCTCCTGCCATTTCTCCTTCCCTTCAAATAGTAATACAATCGAGCATTGTAATCCTCTTAGTAAATCTTCCTAATTAGAACATGCACTTGCCCATCTAAAAGCTCATAATAGCTCATTACACATCCCCCCATATACATTTATAATGAATGTAGAGAAACATTAACCACACAAAAATAACATGAAAATTAGAACAAAAATGCGTGAATATCAACCATCATGATCTTCACCATTCCGATAATCCCTCACCATACTTATACTTATTATAGAGATATGCTCCTTATCATTATGATGGTATCATCCACCTGCTGTTAACTTTGCTCCTTCTTGAGAAATTCTCACTCAAGTTAAGTGAAAACCTCAAAAGAATCCAAGTCACGTATCTAATACAACAGTTTATATTGGATTATAGGTATCTTCCATTGTCTTCCCCTTCCCAAAAAGAAGTCATTTTTTTCCCACACTAACACGAATTGCAGAAGAGAGGAGGCTAATTGTAAAAAAATGTTTGTCTCTTTCCCCACCACCAAGTAATATTTATTTGGGGGTATATTTTTGTGGAAATTAGAGTGTAATCTGTGGTGGTTGGTGATTGAGATGATTTTTTCTTTCCGTTTCTCTCGTGATTTCTTTTAAACACTCGTAAAATGGAAGAGGCTATAGAATTTTGAATGAGTATAGCGATCATGGTTCATGGTCCGGCAAAAATAATTTTTTCTGGCTAGAATTGTACTTGTGTGGATACGACATTGAGACAATAGGTCATCCTGATAATCATCATCATCATCCTCACCGACATTATTAGCATAAATAATAGGTACATATGGATGGGGGGAAGCCAGATAACGTATAAATTGTTGAGGGGGCCCTCATACTCATATAAGATAAGTGCTAGTTTGAGTGTAACACTATCCATATATTTCCCTTTAATCAACGGACCACATCTCTGAAAAAGAAACCTCGCATCTCATCTCATCATGATCATCTTCACGATAATTTCGTAATGATCATCAACATCCTCCCATGTGCATTGTCCCACAATAAGAACGGAACATCAAAAATCACACTAGCACACATCTGCATACTGCCCAGCTCCAACTATTATAATAAGTATAATGGGGGGAGAAAAGAGGATGATGGCTTACGCATGATTCCCTTCCCTTTCTTCTTAATTCTTGAGAAAAAACATGATTACCATTACCTATATTTCGATATGTTGGCTAGAAAAAAAAGTGGGCTTTTTCATCATCAACAATATATGAAGTTGGTTGGTTTCCTCAAATTACTATTTTCCCCTTCCATCTTCTTACCTTTTTTCCATTACGATATTTTACCAAGAAGGACATCGTAAGTAAGTAAGCTGGTAGTAAATTAGGATGAAGGGGGATGAAAGAAGATGATAATCCTCAAAGATGAAGATGATCTTGAATCCGAAAAAGGATTTTTGATGGCGATTTCTTTTTGGCCGTTTCAACATTTTTTTCTTGTATTTTGTCAGCCCGTCTAATCCGTCACCATCATTATCCCACCAGCATGATCATCATAAGATCATCATCATATCATGTAAAAATTTATATTTGGGATGGATTTTTGTCTTTTTTATAATATGCTGATGAGATGGCGGCGGCGGTAGTACAGTTTGGTGACTGACTGGTAAAGTGACGGTTTGTAGAAAAAAAGTTGATTACTTGATTTTTACCTAAGTGCTCATATCTTCTAAACTTGTCTTATTTATCACGTACTTTTCCTTTAATACAAAATAGATGGAGAGAAAACAACACCGTCAACATCAACATCCAAGAAAATGTCTCGTTACTGGCGAAAAATTATCTTGTAAAAGGCTCGTCATAATAATAGTATTATTGTTTTGGTTGACCATATACGAACATTTTTTGGGTATAATCGTCAGCCCATCACCCTCATTCCCATCATCGTTATGAGGACAACGAGAGGTTATTGCCGCTGAAAAAATGTTTTTAGAATAATTCTCGCATCCGGCCCGGTCCTCTTATTTGCATAGCTATATTGTAGTGAAATGAGGCAGTTATCAATTTTCTTCCCAAAAGGATGAACAGATATGACGATAAAGTTATATAAGGTGGGGGGATGACATGATAAGGGAGAGGACATCATCAGGTAGTCCAGCAGGATCTACGCCTTGTTGCTTTTCCCATGAATTAGGAGTTGACTGGAGGATGGAGTGACATCGAATGTCTTTTTGGCAGTGATTGACTATGACTGGTATAAAGACTGGCAATTCTATTTCCCACCCACACTCCACAAAACAAGAAGACAGGGAGTGTCTAGATGAAAGGTTTCATCCACCTTTGAGATTAGTCACTGTGATATCCATGACTGTCGCCTTTTGTGAGGGGAATAAAATGGTAGATTATCCTCAAAGAAAAGAGAAGGGCAAAGTATCACCAAAAACCATAACCGTTTAATAGCTTACCAATACATATTGCAGTTAGTGACTTGACAAAAAAAATATCTACGAAGTTGGAACTGAAACATTTTTTAAGGATAAAAAAATATCAAGATGACAGGGAAAATAGGTGGGGTCGGAAATGCATCTTCACAGCATCTTGAGCACACTTATGCCAAAACATTCGTCATTATGTCACGGTGATACGCTTATCATCATCCCATTTAGAATGGGAAGGGGATCGGGGAGCCAAATCTTAACTTATTCAATTTTTATATCAGGGTGGGTGGCAGTAGGGAAAATTAAAGTGGCTTGGCATTAGCTTTGGCTATGACTATATAACTCCTTCAATATTGGATCATCCAATCCATCCACATTTAAAAAAAAATAATACTGTGGTGGGATCTCCCAAATCTGGAATTCCTCTTTGGTAATCCCAATCACTCACTCACTCACTCTCAACCGAAAAAATGCCACGGTTAATTTTTCCATCTCGGAGAACAACCCCGACCACCACCAACCCCACCACTTTCAATAACCACGAATACGTGTAATTATCAGTCCAAAACCATTTTCATCCCTTCAAGCGCAATCTTTAGTGTATCGAATCTTGTCTATTGAGACCAAAAAAGTAACTTCTTAAAACTGAAGAAAATATCCCTATCTTTTCTTAAGAATCCGATCCCTCCCTTGGCTTAAATATTTTCTTGGTTTTTCTATTTTTCTCTCATTATTACATCATATATACCTAGTTTTTTTACCACAGCCCTTCTCCCTCTGACTTATTATGGCAATGATAATGTTGTAGACAGACATATAACATCTTTTTACAACAAATAGGTTCAAGCCAAAGAGTCAAGATTTTTACTAGATGATGATGATTTCTTTTCTTGGACTGTTATTGCCTGCTAAAGCCGAAAACTTTTTTATTGCTCTCTGCTGGAGTCCTTTCTTCACATTTCTTCACATATTTTTTTTCCAAAAAGGACCAAACCAATCCAATCTCTTCTCATTATTCTCCCTTGGTGAGGTCAGGTGCATATTGTAAGGAGATTGTAGGTGTTAGTCGTAAAAAATAGAAGTTAAAAAATTGTTTGTCTTGTTGTACTCCTTCACCTTCACATGGGTTACCTATTGGGTTGAATGTACATCTCTGACCATTCTCTGACCAAAATTCATTCATGCCTCAATTTCAACAGCTTCAACTTCAACCCATCTCATCTCTCACAGTGCACAGAACATCAATTGTTTAAACGCATTGTTGAGCACGGCGAAAAAAATGGGTTTGCTATTGCTATTGCATATCTCATCACTCTAAAGATGGAGGACTGACATCCGCAAAAAAATATATACATAATCAGCGAAACATTTTGTGTTTTTGGCTTTGGTGGAGTTTAGTTTACTTGGATGGTTTTGTTGGCTGTTTAGGATGTTTTAACAGAGGGATTAGCGAAGCATAAAAATACTTGGAAACGTTTTATGTACATTCAAGTCAACATCCACATCTAAATCTCAACCATTTATATTTGCAAGTAGCTTTCTTGCAGCTCATGGATGGATTTTCAACAATATTATACTATCGCTTGGAATTTACCTCCCAAGCGCTAATACTGTATAGCATGTTATGCGAGAGCGATCTTCGTTTTTAAACGGAGTTATTTTTGTAACTCTTATTCTGGTCAGTCGTATTGAAATTTGAAGGCTGAAGAATTCTTGAAGAAGTTTTGGCCAAGTCATGAACCTGCTATCTGTAAGAATTGGAGGAATCTTGAATTAAAAAGTTTTCAAACTTTCTATGAACATATAAGCCTATCTTCATGATGCTGCTGACGATATGACATGGACTTACTTTTTATATTGGCTGAATGAAATGCTAAGATGCAGGTTAATGATATATGATAAGGTAGGGTAAGTTTGGAATGTAACATTTCGAAAAAAATATGTACATATTTTAAACAATTACACTTCATCCAAAAATAAATTCTTATAATCTCACTTGCATCTCCCCCTGTGTCCACCTCCATGGATGATGACGTTTTGTTCTCGTTTTTTCTCTTTATTTTATATTGAGATTATCTCAATGTGAAAATGACAATGCGAAAAATTACTTTTGTATTTCTTTTGAAAATAACATGTAAATGTAAATCTTGCATAGCTATACTTAAATATTAAAATGTATAAATGGGAGAGGAGATGAAACTTGAACTGAAACCAAGATAACATTGTTGATCAGAAGAGGGATGAGGAGGAGTACATTTTTATGTCTATTCAATTCAAACAGACGGATGGACATATTGCTGCCTATTCCGTCATTGACATCAACAATTGACCGCTTTTCCACTTTTATTATGCCACACGTAAATTTTTTATCTGAAAACATTTTTATACCCATTGGTCAAAAATGGCGAAAAAAGATAAAATTGGCTAGCCTGCCAGACTAAATGGTAATGAGGGGCATATAATGCAGCTGACAATAATTAATCAAATTATTCTTCACATTTGTCTCCGCTCATCAGAAGTGTCACAGTGTAGCTTATAGTGTGTGCTCAAGAGATGTACAATAGAGGCAGTCGGCCGGTTTGACAATTCTTTTTTTATGTGAAAGAAGGTGAATCGTCTCGACACACATTTTTACACCCTTTTCAATTCACAAATAACAGCTGCAAGAAATACTTAAAGAAGTGTCCAATATTTCTAATTCGAACGCGGCCTGCCACATCCGATATTTCATCCAATATTTTAGCATGTTTGCTTAACTGACTCCGCATATTTCTGAATAAGGTAAAAATGCAAACCGAGATCCAACCTAAATTTCTTTCAAAGATTAATATAGAAAGGAAATCTAATGAATAAAGATGCATTTCTAAATAATAGCAAATGAATCAGGCTAGAGTCCCTGTTTGAGGCTTTGATTTTTTCTCCCCGTGCAGTTGCCCCTGTCGGTTGCATTTTTTAGCCATATTGCGAAAAGAAATGATGAGATGGTGATAAAAATCTGTCATCTTACAAATTACACCACCAGGAATCCCCTCCAAATAATATATAAAAAACCTCTTTCGAGAGAGATGGCTTCTATGCTTCCCTATTCATTCTCTGTTTTTAGACCACCACACCGCTCCTGTGGCTGTATTGGAGTGATGAGAATGGCTAACAAGTGAAATTCAACCTTGACAATAAAAATCACAGACATTGACATTAACTACGACGTGGATTAAATACACACGCGAGTAACATACATACCTCATTTGGTAATGTAATTTTAAAAGATTGAATGTAATGTAACCACTAGCCAGAGAGCCAGCCACCCAAGTAGACAAAAAAATTTATCATAATCTCAAAAAGATTTCAAAACAGATAGCGATAACAAAAAATGTTATTATGATAAATGCTTGGAAGGGTTAACTGTGACAATGACAATTTCCACTTCTGGAATTCATCACTGCACAAAGTGTAATAATACAATAGTCATAAATATCAAGGTTGTTCCTCCTGCCCCTGTATGAAAATTATGATGTCCCCTTTGGCCATTCATTCCATCTCGAGAAGAAATAGCTCATTTGCCCAGTTTGCATTAAGAACAAAAAATATCCTTTAATACCATATTCATATCAGACAGGAGAAAATTCAAGGACTTACAAGGTACTATCAGGAATGGACAATTATGAGATGAATTTATAAGATAAAAAACGTAGCAATTTTATTGTCATTGTTCTAGCATTGTGTCTTTCATCCTCTGTTTTAGCTCATTTGCCTGTCCCATCCCAGCCCAACTCACAAAAAAAACGGTTGAATCATCCCCAACTGGACTACAAATGAGCCATTTCAAAGTAAGGTACACTGAATTCCGTGCCGACTTGTGGAGCAACGAGCAAAATTTGATATGACGATGATGAATCACCTCACAAAGACAGGGACCGTTTTTGTACCGTACAGCGATAATATGATAATGACAATTTCTTCTCACAGTTAAAATGATTTTCTTAAATGGACTTGCACAAATTATCTTTCTGTAAGTTAGTCCCATTTCATGTCTTCCTGTTATAATTATTATTTACATCACATCGAAAGCTGAGAAGAGACATGAGCATAGTCAAGGATGGAAACTTCGTCCTCAAATTTTAAAATTATTGACTTGTACTACGAAATGGACAGAGTGAGTGAGCAATTATTGTTCCATTGCCGGCATATCCCATGCGATTTCGCATCTTAAAAAACTCTTTCTTTTGTCCTGTGTCCACCAGCTAAAAAAATAATTAACGCATCTGTCCATGCGACTTATATAGGATCAGGGTATGGATGTATGATCAGAATAATGATAAAATTTCCATAATGGGCTGCATCCAAAAAATCCCTTGTGGTTATTTTTTTTTTGTAGTGCCGCTGCTGAAAGGCTCTGGCTGCTGTTGTCGGCATGATCACTCGATTAAGTATTCATTGCATTGCTGACTCGACACTTTTTTATATCGGATGTTCCTCCAAAGGAGATCAGACCAAGACCGAGGATAAATATAAAGGACAACACATCAACATCAACAGTGAATGGAATCGAATGGACATATGCATGTGTTGTATTATCATCACCAAGCTTAAAAAATTAAATGTTTCGCCTTTTGTTTCATTCTTATGTATATTCTGCTTAAGCAATTATAGTACGAGGATAAATATGCAATTTTATCTTTTGAAACCAAGTTCACCCTCCGCATATACAATACAATAATAATTCCGTTTTAATTAGACGGAATTAATTATAGGCGTCGCCCGCGAGTTGATTCAGCTGAAAAATGACGATGACAAAAAATATAAGAGGAGGAGGAGGTGTACTATGATCATCATGATGTTGATGATGATGATGATGATGATGATGATGATGATAAAGCATTTTATTTCACTTGTGGACTTCTAAAAGTCTTTAGTAAAAGCTCTTTTTAGTCTTTGTTTCAATCCTAAAAAATTAAGTGGGAGATAAGGCTTAACGAGTGAAAAAAAAATTTCATGTAGAAAGATAAAACGTGAACATGTCTTAAAAACAGGGAAATCCCTTTATTCACAGTCATTTGTAAGATGGGGGACAGGAGACGAGCCGAGGACAACGACGTTTTGCCGCTGCCCCGCTCCGAAAAGTGTGCATCATGTGTTGAGGCTCTTATTTTTTAGAAGAAAATTGGACAAGAAAATTTTTTGCTAACGGTAAACTCGCCGAAATAGAGGGAAAAGATCAGGGGACTAGACTGGTTCAATTATCATCAAATCATCTCATCATGTATAAGGACAAATTGAAAGATGTGTATAAGGTTAAGAAGTATGAAGGAGCACGCAATGTAATTTTTGACAAAAACGAAACGAAACAGAGCCAAAAAATTATTGCAAATTGAGAGGGAGGATGGATTGAAACGGTTTTGAAGGTGAATGAGAAAAGGCCTTGATGATGATGCCCGAACCATGTTGTCAATTACTGGGTTGCATCATCGACACAACAATGATTATTGTTATTATTGCTTTTTAAAAATTGCTATAATTTTTTATTACGGATCTTTCCCCTTTTCATACGAATAGGGGACTAGCATGGCATGGAATAATTGTTTTTCGTTCAATTTCAATCTCAACATGCGAGTGATCATTCTGAAAAGACGAACCAATTTTGATTCCTCTTCCATTTACGAAATAAATCCGTAATACAAAAAATACGCTCGGTTTTTTTGATTGCAGATGATGATTCCCTTTTCCTATGTCCCTGGCGTCCGGCCATGAGCCATGTTTCTTTTTGATTGGATTGCGAATGATATTGCAATTTGTGAAATGGACATTTCATTGAAGAGGAACAAGATGCCGAAATGGTTTGGTTTGGTTTTTTCTCGATGAAATTATACCACTGTATCACTCTGCAAAAGAACAACAAACCTATTTGGCATTTCATGATGATTTCGGAGGAGGTTACGTGAATAAAGAATGATGATAATAATTCTGATTTACCGATCCTGATAAGCCATTACCACAATAAGGAACCGCTGCTACCAGCGTTATACAAACAAGTTGTTTTCTTGAAACAGTTTTTCAAAAATTGCAGCCACGGCTTTAGTGAAAAGAAGGTGGTCAGCAGCATCAGCATCTCTCAAGATGAAATGACATTGTACATGTATGCCTTCCGGTGACCGTTTTTTCCCCACAACCCAATTCATTTACCCATGTTTGGTGTTCACGCATCCGTGTACACACCATCCTAACATAAATATTATGAGACAGGAACACGCAAAAATCTGGTAGAATAACACATATTAGTATTTTTTTTCATGTTTTTTGCTTCTGTAATTTTCTCTCCGCCGGCCACGGCCATATAACGTATGGATAAGGCTACCAACTACCAACCAGTAATTAACCAAAACGTCTTCCGTTTTTCCTTAAGAGAAAAAAAAGTAGTTCTGAGTAAGTTCATGACGATATGAGGACGAGGATGATGATGCAATCCCCCAAAAAATATATCAGAGTATAAAGGAAAAAAACGGAACCTTCCACTTTGAAAAGGGAGGAATGCGGAAAAACGTTGCTGGTTACTGTTGCGATAATTACAAAGACAACAAATTAAGAGACTCTACCGTAGCTAAACGTGTCATACCAAAGCCATCTTCAACTCACCAAGATCCCTAATCTGAAATGTCCTTTTGTCACCGGAAAATTGCATCCTTAGCTTATCAGCTTTCAG
>JAQGAG010001280.1:0-10569 GCA_034696835.1 Lepidocyrtus lignorum | reverse complement strand
ATCGTTTTGCTAGGCAGCGCAGTAATGATGATTACTGATTAGCTTTCTCCTGTTTCTGTTGTTCAAATAAGTAATACGTAGGTGAAGGCAAACTTTATCTTTCATTTACAATCCGGAAATAATATAATCACACAAACAAAAAAGCTTATTCCGTTCCACATTCTGAAAAAAACGGGAAACGTTTTCCCGATAAGTTCTCATTTTGAGCTGATCCATTAGTGGAAACAAACAAGGATTCATTATATCGGAGAAAGAGCATTAAAAACTTTTTCCACCGACCAACCGACTCATTTGAAATTGGTTTGCTGTTGGTTTTGCCGCAGACAGCGGTAATTCCCGATGAGCTTTGCTGTCTCATTTTGTTACATAACACCATATCCATTCACGTAGCACGTGACTTCTATTTCTGAGTATGGGGGAAACTGACAAAATTAACATGAATGGGGTGTGAAAAAAGCGGATGAAAACAAATTCTAAGTCTATTCCATTTCTGCTTCACATGAACATAGTGCGTAGGAGGATAGGCATATGTTAATATTTTTGTCGAGACGGCCGTATTTTTCGTCTGTCGTCTTATAGCCAAATTTAACACGAACAATGAATTTCTGAAGGAAAAATCCATTGCAATATGTGACAGCTTTAAGCAATTTTGAAGAAACGAAAACCATGTAAAAACGGGAGCAAGTCTCGAAAAAATGAACAGGGACTACCCTAATGGCAAAAATGAAAAACTCGAGGGAAAAGAAAGAAACAGTCCATTGTTATCTTTTCCTTGCCTTAGGAAATTTTTTCTATGATGTGGAAATCTTCTTTGGTATATATTTGAATGTGGAATAATAGATTTGTTTTTGTCTGGATTCATCCTAATGTAAAATCTACGTAAGAAAATCTGCAGCATGCGTCCTCGGGAAACAACATGAAAATAGTTTTACTCTGCAGGAAAAACGTTGTGAGTTTTTTTTCCTATTTTGATACAAAGAATTCTATGTAGAATTTAGAGTAAGCCATGTTCAAGTAGACTATCTATGGAGTAAAAAAATTTGCATTTAAAACAAGTAGAAATACTTTTGAAGTTTTATATACCTATTCCCAAAATACAATTACCTTCATTCTCATTGACTCAATCTATAATCATAATCGCTTGTTTGACATTTTATTTTGATGTTGTTGGTTCTCTCCAGTTTAGTCGGACATAGGCTGTCGCCATTTTACCCAAAATTGTAGATCTCAATGAATAGGGAATGTCGTCGTTAACTTAAGCTAGCTGTGATAACAATCGAATGCGTTCTGGAACATTACGCTCCAACGGACTGGAAATAACTTATCGGAATGTCCATTATATTCAATCAGATCAGAACTTGATTGATGCTTGGACGGAGGATGTTGACATTTTGTTCCTTGACTATTGACGTAATGGAATTTCGTGCAAAGCGAATTCTAGAATGTCCCCATATGTCTGTTCAACTGATGATGTCGACTTGCCTATTTGTTGTGTGCAAAATTTCCAAAGAAAATCGGCTCTGATTGCAATTTGGTAACGAGAGTGGGCTTGCGAATTCTTATAAAAGCTTCCGCTACTTAAGTTAGTTTTCATCAGGTTTATTTAGGGGCCGGGACAATCAGCAAAAATTGTTTCCTTTATTTGTGGAAACCGCCCATTACTCGTCCTGGAGTACTCCAAAATTATTTAAGTCTAAATTGTGTGTACGAAGAAGGAAGGGCCAAAATTTACGGATGAGCCCCAGTCCAAAATAGAGTTCATTAATGAGCTCGGACTCCGGTTCAATTGTTCCGCTCGAGGAATACCAGCCCCGACCAATCAGTGGACGGCGGGTGATGGAAGTCCGCTGACAATGAGTGAAGTAGCTCGACTTCGCTACGTTTCAACTTCCGATGGCTCATCAGTCTTTGCCAAATTTCCTGCCGCGTTCTTCTTCCACCCGGATGACCACTCACAATCAGCTACTTACAGGTAAAAGTGTCCCTTTTCTAAATTGTCTTCGAGATGAGCCTAAAATTAACCACACGACGTTTTTACTTCAATAACTAGGAGCAGCGGTTCTGAAAAACATGCGCTGCAACTGATTTGTTCGCTTTTTCCAACCTTGTCATTGTTAGTTTTCTCTTTAGATATGTCTCCATTTGAATTCTTTTCACATGACAATACTTGAATTTTGCAAAGTCGTTTACTTTTCAACGCGTATTTTCTTTTCTTTTCACAAATATATTTTGATAGAGTGAACACAAATTACTTTTTATTCTGTCGTCATCTTTTTTAACAATAAGCACATATCTTACACGAAATCCCAAATCTCTTCGAATTCCAATCCATTAGCATAAAAAATGGGTTACTTACGTTTGTTGCCACTTCAAAATCAACTCATCTCATCTTTTTCACATAGCCCGTTTTTTCATTTTCCATTCATTTGTGCTCTCATGCTCACACTCTCACTCCCATTCATGTCATATCTTCATCAGACAAATGGCAACCATTAGTATTTTCCCCTTAGTAGACAGAGAAAGTTGGGGTAACCGTCCCATTTTCTGTAGCAGTATTGAATATATACTGTCAAGCACTACTATACAGCTACCTCATTTTTGTATGGACAGGATCGAAAACGGAATGCAAAAATGTGTAAACAGGAGTTTCCAAAAGATGAACTTTGAATTTTTAAAGGAATCGAAAACCCAATATGGCTTGGTTCCTATCACTTCTTATAACCTACCTACCTTTTATTATCAGATCAGATTTCCGTATGGCTTTTTTACGGATTTCGGATTGATACGATGGCTCGATGGTTATATCGAGTATCGACACAAGCCAACTAATCAAAAAACTTTTTCCCTGTGACTCCGGTTAATACTATTACTGTAGTACATACAAGGTGCAATTTTCTTTCGGAATAAGGCCCTTTGAAATGATTATGGGAAATGTTTATGGAATTCGGCTAACAAAAATTCTATTATACCAGCCCTTTCTGTGGAGAAAACTCTCCAGATGGATTTTGTTGGAAATATGTGCAGTAGATGCATATTTTAAGAGGAGATCTGAATCTGGACATTTATTTCCTCGTTTGCTCACCTTATGAATGTTTATGGGGTTGGTTAGTGGAACTGGAAATCCATATACTTTCCAATCCAATATGGAAAGGAAAGAATGACAAACTTTCCATGTCTATTCTGTATTGAGCAATTTTGCCTGGCTTTGGAAAGGGATCGATGAACTTTTAAGAATTACCAAAACATAATTATAACTGCCAGTTATCCCTTTATCTGATCCATGTGATTTGGCTGTAATAGTAATGAGCAACCATGCAAATATGTATTCATGCTACTTCCGTTCCAGTAAAATTAATGGACTGGAATAATGTAACTTATCCCTCCCCCTAAACTTTACTTGGGGCAATACGTGACCGTGACAGTGTAATTAATTGAGGAAGTTACCACAATTATTTTTAACAGACAAGGTAAATATTTACCCTTACAAAGTATTCCAAACAGGGTTTTTAACTTGGAAGTGTAACTAACGTACTTTGTAATGTGGCTGTTCATCAGTTTCTTCATCTGTTTATGTGAGGCGGAAAAACCATCCATAACTGACAATCTGACAAACTGTCCATAATATTAGGCAGTTTGCATAATAAATACATATAGCCCATGCTAAATAAAAGCAAATAGGTAGGTTAAGTTGGTTTTGTTTGGCTGTTTCGGAGAATGTGTTTGGAAAATAAAAATGTTTAGAAAAATGAAACGACATTTAAAATCCCATACGCTATACATAGTTAATTGTGTGAACATATTTAAGCTTTATTGCAATAGCACCAAATAAAATTTTAATGGACATAAAAACAAGAGTCTTCTAACTCATATTTTTTTTAATGTTATTTGTATAAAAAATAATATGCATTTAATTAATACCCTTTCCATATTTGAGATTGAGAACTTTGACAAAAAAAACTCCAGTCCAAGCTCCATATCATCCCATCTCTAATCAATATCCTCTGGATCATCGGATCCAAACGTAAATTTATACTGGGCCATGATCTGCGTCCCCGAGCATAAGCTATATTGAACACGGCGCATTTGGCATAAGTTTCCAACTCCTTGAAGCGCCCCTCTGACCAATTTGAGATGATCCTCGTCCGGAAATTGTATCATGTTCACCGACAACCTCTCCAACTTCCGCAATGTCCCCATGAGTCTTATCAAATCCTCCGACTTGATCCCGAACAGTTGATGTCGGTGCTCGGGAAACACTTTGAGAGTCAACTCCTTCAAATTCCTCAACAGGATGAGTCTTCCCGTAGCCTGAGTGGACATCTTTACTCCTTCCAGCCTCAAAACTTGCAGTTGTTGGAAATGGACGTCAGCAACTTCCTCAAAGGTTACATCCGGAGTCTCAAAATCCCTACGGTTTTGGTGCACTCGATACTGCAGCTCGGGTCCGTAGCGTCCGTGAAAGATGCGATAGGGGTTTCTCGGTTCGAATTCGAAATGTGTCAAGGCTCTCATCGTGTCCAGTAGCCGGGGCAGAGAAATCCTTTCATTCCTATTGTCTTCATCAATGTTGACCTCTCTACACTCATCACGGGCTCGAGAAATACAAAGCTTTTCAAGATTTCCATAAAGCTGATGAGCCAACTCCTGTTGGATTTGGCCGAGAAACAAGTTGTATGACCCATCAGTAAACGAGCGTCGTGTTTGATCACAAATGTCAAGCTTCCCAATCGATGGGGATGGCAAGGCGGAGAGAAGAATTTGAAACAGCTCATGCTCCACTTGACAGCACCATTTGAAACGAACATCCCGAAGATTTTTAAAAGTCTTCCCTGCATCCCTCATCATCTCTCTTATCGGCCTGAGCATCCTTTCTTTGAAATCGAGTGCTTCCTCCCCCTGCGTCTCCTTGAGTTGGGCGGATCCAAACTTTCGACCTAAACAAGATAAGACATTTTGCTCCCGAGGTGACCTCAGTAATGTGAGGACACGGTCGTTATCCCACCCCAAGTTATATCCATTCCAACCACTCCAGACCTCATCTGAATACTCAAGTTTCCTCAGATTCGGGCATTGACTGAGGAATTGTCCTACGCAGGCGAGGATTTGCAGACGTTCCTTCAAAATCAAATTGGGACCTGGGGCGAATTCAAACTTGAAGTTCCGCAGGCTGCCGAGGGTCCTCTGGGATAGGGAAAGGAGGAGGAACGCTACATTAGCCCAGTCACTATGCCTGTATGACTCGACCTTCTCAAGGCGGAGACTCAGCGAGCTCAGCTTATCCACTTGGAAGATGGGCTGTGGACGCGGGGTTAGGAACTCGATAAGCTGTTCCCCTTCCATTGGAGTGGGCACTGGCGGGATCGTTCCTTCGGGGAGGGCTCGGAGCACTCCAGTTGCATAGTGAAATTCGGAGAGGTTCCTGCAGCTTCTCAATAACGTGACGAGGAAGCCAACATCCACATACTTTAGGCTGACCCTCATTAGCCCCCAGGGATACTGGATGAGATTGTAGAATGGGAAGGGAATGTAATCTGGATGGAGCTCAATCATCTCCAGACTTCGGATGACCCTTCCCTCCAAACTTGAGATTGCTTGGGTTATCGAAGCATCTGAGATGAGTATCGGGGACAGTCTTCCGGGGTGTAATGTGGAGTTTTGATAGTCGTAAGAATATCTGGCTGGGAGAAATGCATGGATCCCGTACTCCTGCTCGATGAAACGACGCATCCCTTTGCAAAGTTGCCGCATATGGCTCTGGTCGTTGTAGTCGAGATACTTGAAAAGGTGGTGGAGAGCCTACCAGAATTTGCAAATAAACAATCAAGTTGAAATTATAAAACGGGAGGGGAAATTATCAGATATTTTTTAAAATTTGGGTAGAGTTGAGTTGATTGTAAAGGGGAACCAACCGGGGATGGCAGCTCGTCAATTTGAAATGGCTGGTTATCCGCCAGCTTCAGCTCGCCAAAATCTCCGGTAGCTAAAGCCACGTCCATGCTAACGTTTTCGAAGCTGAGAATAGTCACTGGCAAAATTGAATTGATTTCCACTTGTTAAAAGTTAGCTTAATCATAATAGGTGGACAGCACAAAGGGAAGTAATGGAAAAGCAGTAACTCTTGGCTAGGATTTTGCGGAATCGCTCGTAATGCCAAAATATAATTTTATTAATAATAATAATAACCTATTCATTCACAGTTCCAGATAACTTGAAGTCTGCATGTTTCCATGCCCAAGCTTAGTACTTCATAGTAAAACAAAAATGAGCTTTCCTCCACTCATTTATAACAATATTTACGGGCTCCCGACGATTGAACGACATAACTTTGACACGGTATGGGGGAATGGAAGACGACGGGGACTTTCCCCCTCTATATAGAACTCATTTCAGCGATTTTGTCCCCGTCATCGTTTGATGTTAGTTGCAGGGATAATGACAATGATAATGATGTGATGATGATCTTAAGAACGATATATTTTCATGTGAGGTTGAAGACACTTCAGACTTCAGTAATGGGATGGGTACTCTAGACCAACCACGACCAGAGAAAGCATGGTCATAATTATGACGATTTTCCCCACTCTCTCTGTCGGTATGAATGAGCCGACGGCCGACGGTGCACCATCCAACGCTACTCCACTTATGGCAGGCCGAGTTTTCATGAGAAAATATTACGCAGACCCGCACACAGGATTTAAAGAGGAGGCTAAAACCGTGACATTGCCTTCAGGAATACATTTTTTACAAATAGTAAGAGGGAAATGCTGCTTACTTACATTTTTTTTTACGAAAATAGCCAAACTGCATGCAAAATTGTAAACCAGAAAGGAACACCCAAACCCAATAAAATTTGGAGAGGCTTTTGAAGATTGGTAAACACGGGTACAGTTGACTTTTTTTTTGGCAAGTGTTGAAATGGTACATGGGGAAAGTTGGCGAAAGTAAAAATACCTAGAATAACAGTTGTCATTTGCTATGTGAAACAATTGGTATTTGTGCTGTTGACTGGCCCCCTGCTCATTTCACTTTCAACAGTTTACGTTTCAAATTGCCTAGATCAGATCTATTCTTGGCGCTCTGATGGCTCTTGTCAAAGTTTTCTTTTCATCCGTCCTACTGTCCGAGTGCTGAAGAAGAGCGAGTTGACAATTCAGACACGTCTAGACAGAAGAGAAAAAGTGAATAGGAGAGAAAACGAGAGGAGAAAGATAAGCAGAAATATAAAATGTTGTTTCGATCGCGAAAAATTCTCGTTTTACTTTTTTTGCTTTGTTCACAAATACGGAAAATGAAAGGTCAAGAGTAAAAGTTGGTATAGAAAAATCTTTAAATCCTTACATTTCACATTGCATGGTTCAATTTCATATCATTTCCGGTATTGCTGCTGTTACCATTACATTCATTCACGTTATAAACTATCTAGTCTGTCTTCTAGCGGGGCGACATGCAAAAGAAAAACGTATTAAGTGAAAAACATATTCTACCTGTTAGCGTTCATTCATAATTAAATGGATTAGTTAGCCCTGAAGAGGACGATAATTCTGGTCGAAACGTCGATTTTGTAATAAATACGTAATAATTCTTAGAATTCCTTCCGAGTCACCTCAAAAACTAATTTCTTACAATACTTCAATTCAATTTCCCACATTATGCTAAGTCCCTTGCAAAAGAACCAATTTAACACAGGGCTGTATTAGCATTGGACTTACAATTAGCATATGGGCAAAACACCATGGGACTCAGCATAGGACTTAGCATGGGCAAACTACCTGGGACATAGCATTCACCAAATACTATTAGAGTTAACATAGGACTTACCATGGGCCAAACAAAATAATAATATGGCACTTCTTAGCAAAGAACTTAGCATGTGCCTAGTGTTTGGTGGGTAGTCGTCGCGCAGCGGTAAGCGACAGAACTTCCTTATACTTTCAAGAACGTTTCTATGTTTGTACTGTAGCCTTAAGCTGGTCGTCGCGAAGCGGCGAGCGACAGTACTTGATGCAATATTCAAAAATATTTGTGGGCTTGTCGTGTAGTCGTAAGTCGATCGTCGCGAAACGGCGGGCGACAGTACTTGATGCTACATTCAAAAATATTAGAACGTCTGTCGTGTAGCCGTAATGGCGAGCAATAGCTGTTCCTGTATATTGATACTCAATTTTCTGTATTGCATCCCGGTATACTTACCGGTTGCGGGAATGTATCGTGCCCCTGAATACAAAGCGCTTGTGGCACTGGTGTTTAATATAATGTTGAGTTGCTACAACATTTGTTACATGTTAAAGATTATGATGTTGAATTACACCAGAGTACGGTTACAAATTTTCTATTGGAGTCCCGAACCAGAGAGTGGCTCAACTCAGTCAAAGTAAAAAATATATTTTAAGCTCCAATAGAACCGACTATAGTTCTCTGGTTTGTAAATTTAATTAATGTTTATTATAATGGTGAGTTGCTAGTAATGTTTTTTGCATGATAAAGATTATGACGCAAAATTAAACCAGAGTACGGTTACAAATTTTCTATCAAAGTCCCGAACCAGAGTTGGTTCAACTCAGTCCACAGCATGCCTAGGCATGCTAACAAACAACTTTCAACTAATCATGAAAATGTTCCCGTTGTTGTATGTGCTCCTACTGACAAATTAGCTGTTAACGTATTCTACATGACACTAAATAATGTATTCCGTTTGCTACCTATAAATTTTTACAGCTCCGAATGTCCGAAGGTAGGATGACTCAGCGAGATGTCGAACTAATGAAGTCGCGGTAAGTTCATAGTTAAAATACCCGGAGCGATGCTGTATGGCTGTTTGTGGCAAATGCAGAATGCCAGGAATTTAACGGAAATTGCATTTAGCTCTTGGAACGGAATATTCTCAGCCAAGCAAAGGATAAGATAACCGGTAAACGGAGACTAAGTAAGACTACTATAGAGAAGCCGACGTCTGTGTGGATATAATTTTGTCATTCTTTCATTAGACAAAATCTACGAAATCTTCCATTGTTTAAAGCCAGAGTTAAGAAGTCAAATTTTGATGCTACATGAAAGATCGAATTACAAGGATTTTCACAAAGCGGATAGCCGAAATGTCAGTAAAAAGAGCAGATATAATAGTCAGAAATGTGACTTTGGTGCCATAGACTAGGCAAGTCCATTTTTTATTTAATTATCTGTCTTGCTCATTTGTATCTTCACTGTTGACACGGAGCTTCGATGTTGTGGGATAACTTGACATGAGTTGACCCCAAACAAGAACTGGCCAACTTGACAAAAACCTTGTGAAATATTCCGTGGCCCCCATTCCGACAAATTTCGATCTGTGTAAAGTTTTGAAAGTTTAATTGCTTAGAGTTCATTTCGTCGTAGCCGTTTTGAAGTGGCCTATGTTAAATAAATTTTGAAATGTGTTCAAAAAGCCATGAAATTCGATTTTATAGCAGCACTGTGTTTGATATGAATAACATAAGTTTTAAACATTTACTTTGCAATCGTGTGTTTTAAAGCAATTTTATGATACAAAATTCCTGGCTACTTGGCCTTGCTAGAACATATGTTCACCACCAATTCAAACAATAGTATTTGTGTTACTGCAAGTATATCTGTTCCTGAACAAATTGCTTTCACTCAGCATTTGTCTTTAATTTCAAAAACACCTGTAGTTTCAATGTTCATGTTTACAAAGGAACCAAAAATTGTAAATTTTGTAGCAATACGCTTCATAAATCCAGCTTTTAATTTAGTATCGGGGTCTTGTGTATATGTATATTGCCTGTTGACATGGAGCCCTCTCTTTGTAAATTTTTGAAAGTTTGATTTCTCAGAGTTCATTTCAACGTAGCAATTTTGACGTGGCCTATCTGAATTAAATTTTAAAACGTATTCGAACATCGTTGAATTACAATTTTATAACGAAGTTGTGTTTGATATGAGTAAAATACGTTTTGAACATTTGATGCCGCGTTTACTAAAATAATTTTATTTTTATGGCCCCGCTAAAACAGAAGTCAGCTGCCAAATCAAATTAGTGATAATCAGACTTGGTTTGCAACGACTTGTTTGAACTGCAGGACTCAAACCTTACTATCCACTACTACCACGACCTGTTGACTTTAATAATCACGCTCGCCAGGCCCAACCTATAATTAAAAACAAAAACAAAACCACCCAGTGTTTTACGCTGGCCAAATGGTTTATAGCGAGATATCCCTAATTGAAGGATGATGTAAAATTTACAACACTCACATGGCCAATTGTTAGGGTTCAGGTTACACGCCAGTTAAAAAAAATTCTGGCTGTAATATTAGCCCAAAGTGCGATCTGTCATCCGGACGTACAACAGCGTCCAGTTTTGATAATTTGTCGCAGGTATATTAACACTATAATGTGATGTTCAAAACATTGCAAATGTTTACTGGCGTATCATTGGTTTAAAGTAACTGGTTTGATGGCCAACACGTACAAATCCACGTCAATGGGTTTCATCAAGTTTTAGCTCTCGGTTGACAATGCCAATTTACCCAACCAAAACCATTATCTGGCCATAAAAGCCAGCCTTTAAAATTG
>JAQGAG010001279.1:0-10570 GCA_034696835.1 Lepidocyrtus lignorum | reverse complement strand
CATGCAAATTATAGAATAACGGTAAGTTTTTCGGAGTTTATCACGCATGACTAATTTGAATACAACAATCTTTCCTGTATGAAAGTTCCTTAAAAAAGTGAAATCCTAACAATATAGTTTTAAGTTATTTAGGCAAAAATAATAATTTCTAGAGATTAGAGATAAGTCTAAAATTCACATAAAGCTACTCAAGTATTATATATTCATATTCAATTTTTCTTGTCTTTACTGCTGCTCTTTCCTCCATCATGCATCACTGGGAACATTTTTGTGTGAAACAATCGAATCCTAAACCTGACTAACATCATGCCTAAATACATCCGTGTAACACAATGGGGGCACGATCATCCTGCTTACCTCCCAATATTATTGGTCGGTTTATCGCGGCGTTATTTCGAAACCGACGTAATTTTCGATTTCGAAATAACAATTCACACGTGCAGGGTAAAACTACCCCTGATCATAAGTCCCATTCCATGGGACAGTTCTTATTACAGGATATCAAATCGTCTGTAATAACCTCGAAAGAAGCTGTAAGTTTTGGGTATTTACTTATGGGATTGTGCGGGCTTTTAAGGGAAAATTCGTTATGTGAAATTTTAATCACGGGTTTACTTTATTTAAGTTTTGTTGGGCGTGGGTCGCTTTTATCAGTTTTGTGCTTGTTTTATTTTTTGTTTTTTTTTATTTGATTTTTAAATGGAATGGTGGGAATATTGGTGATTAGAATGTAATCTGACCTTGTCTCTAAATTATTTACACAGCTTCTAGTCGTTTGGCAATGGTTGCCAATCAGAATCACGATGTATCAGCCTGTTCTACTCTACACAAGTGAGGAGCATGGATGTTCCCTAACCACCTTTTTCAACCGTGTGGAAAATCACGAGCCCACTCTTCTCATTATTAAGACCACAACCGATGAGGTAAGTTAAAAAGCTGCCAAGAGCTACAATTAAATGAGTGATTGAATTTTACTTAAAAATTCAGTTGATATAATATGATTGATTTGGCATATTTAAAGGTTTTTGGAGCCTATTGCTCGGCTAACTGGGCAACGCGAAACCAGAAGGACGAAAGGGGAGAGCGACAACGATACTTCGGCACTGGAGAAACATTCCTGTTCACACTGTGGCCTGAGAGGGTACGCTACCCTTGGGTTGGCATCAAGCCCCGGGTGGACTCTGACGGGGAAGATGAAAATGAGGATTCGCCCAGTCCGAAGAAGTTGAGAGGGAGGACTCGTGGTGATGAACTGTTTATGCACGCGGACACTCATATGATAAGCGTTGGAGGAGGGTAAGAAAACGAATTAGAAAATCACTCCAATTTTTGCCGGACTCGCGAATGAAAACCTGATTTAAAATAATGCGTTTTCAAATTATAATTTACAGTCAAGGTCAAGGAATCTGTCTGGATGAAGATCTGCGTTTTGGCAAGTCTGAAGCTTGTCTCACATTTAACAACCCACCACTTTGTGAGTCGAAGGATTTTGAAGTGAGGGTTCTCGAAGTGTTCGGTTTCTCCGGAGTATAATAATGTTCTTTGAAGACATGCCAATAATCGCGAACAAGTCAAAATTGCATGCAAAATGGAAAGCAGATGAGAAAAATAGTCAAATGATCAAAAACTCGCGATTTCGAAATTTAACAAGTCGACTAATGATTCTTCAGCGTGATAGGAGTACTTTGTTAAGCCACATTTAATTTATATACCTAACTGAGAAGTCCGTTATATTGTTTACCTTATTGTTTCCATTAATTTTCTTAGCTCCAGTTAGTCAAGTCAGCTTATATTTCGCATAATTTTTTGTAATTCTAAGTTTTTAAAGTTCCTGATACTGATAAAAAGAAATGGTGGTATAGGGATAGGGACGGTGATGATGTCGGATATGATATGCTCATGGTTGGATAAAGTAACGTATGAACTCCTTCAACTCGCATTTATTCTAATTACGTGTGTAAATATTAATGCAATTTAATTTAATTTATCATTTATACGGTTCGTTTCACGCAAAAAATGTAATTGTGTTTTTACTCGAGTCGTGGATATAAACTTATGATACGACTATGTCAAATAGTCAATATTTAGTACTTTGTGTAGCAGCCCAGAATAATTTACCTGAAAAACAATTTTGCATTTACAATTATTAATTTCAAAAAGCAGAAAAAAGGATTGAGTGTTTTATTAAACGAAAAAGTAATGAAACTTGAAAATGCTTGAATTTATGTTGTGTTATTTTGCTGGTTTATTTAAACCTTTTCATTTTATTAATATCATTTGCTTCACCCTTCATACCTTATTTGATCGCATTTTCTTTTCCGTTTTTCCGTAAAAAGCATTCATTAAAAAGGCCAGTAAATAATTCATTGATTTCATACGGTTTTTATCTTTTTGCAAAACCTTGATTTGCTGTAAGCTTACATAAGTATACAAGCCGAATTTAGAAGAACTGGGGAAATGTAAATAGTATAGTAATTAACGTTAGATTACAGCTATAACAATCACTTTCAAACAGTAATATATGGTGATATGAAGAAACTGATAGAAATCAATAACATATGAATAGTTTTCCCAACGGAAATTTACATGAAACTGGGTGAATGTTATTTCAAGATCTGCACGGATTGTCATATTATCCGTTTTTGCTTTACTTTGATTGCTAAAATTGTGCAGTAAAATATTTTCCAAGTTAGACAATATCAGACTGATAATCCTTTGATACCAGTAGGGCTGCGTATTTATCAAGCAGTTTCAACATAAAATCCCCTCAAATTGGGCAATTTTGTAAAAAGTGAAAGGTAATTTAGCAATCAAGTCCCTTAATCCTTAGCTTATGACAACCTGAAATTACTCTCAAATGGATTTGTAACTAAAAACTAACTCTAAATCTAGAACAAGGTGGCTTTTGTATCGTGTTTAGACCACATATCTCTAACTCGGATTAAAACTGAAGAGACTAAAAATTCTCAACGAATCAAACAAATGTGAGAAAAACACCCAAACAAAAGTTTAGGCTTTTAACTAACTAACTTTCACAACTTGCCATTTCTCCGTCAACAATTCATACCGATTGTGATTTCATGGACACATCACAAGCTGCGCTAACCGCTGCTTCTAACAATTTTTTCATTAATCTGGATGTACCCAGCAAAGTACTCTACATAAAACTAGTAATGGAGTAGTTTACACTTTACCTAGAATTTTGCTAAAAATCTGATGTGTTCAGTGAAAGTCAATAAAATATACTAAAAAGATCAACAATGATAAAAAAAACATGAAAGAATCGTAGTAAACGTCTGTAGATATGCTTGAACAAGCGCACACCTAAAATAACTAAACTTGAAACAATGTAAATTAAAGTATTACCTGCGACAGTTTACCCCAGAAGGATTTTTTAGAAAGGTTCGCGTAGACTCCTAGTTATACAAACATGTAGATTGCATGAAATTATATTATATTGAGTCTCCTCATAGAATTAAAATGTCGGCTTTGATTACACATTTAGCATTAGTTAAAAATTCAGTTAAATGATGTATAAATCAGCTAAATTAGTATTAAAGCAATATAGTTATAGCTTATTTAGGTTGGTGCAAATTGATAATTACGAAATGGTTATTTAAATATCATCAATATGATTAAATACCAATGTTATTAAATACTTTACTTTTCTAGCCTCTTTGTTCAGGTTGCTGTAATGTTATGTAGAGTGTGCTGAGCACCCAAATCTTTCATTTTCCAGAAGTAATAAAAACTAATATTTGAGCAAGATAAATGAAGTCGCAAGTTTGATACCTTTAACATTTAGCACGCCGGGGCTTTAACTTATCTACTGTTTGTGATACACATGAACTGCTCAAAACAAAACATTTTTGGTGTCTACGCATATCATACTTTAACCAACAATGAAGATTTTTATATTGCATCCCAAATAGATAATATGCAGATCAACTTTCAGATGGATGTTCAAAATTTCAAAAAATCTCCTTTAATCAGCCATCGTGTCTCTCTAAATCGTCTACACATGGAAGTGGAGTGGGATATGGAGGGATTTGGGACGGTCGACGCAACGGTGAAGTAAGCTGATACAGGTAAATGCGCCTTCAAAATATGGCCCTGCAACTAACCGTGTGGGCTTTTTACGTGACTCCACCCTTCTAAGCATGCATCCGTGTCATCCTTCGCACTGCACTGTAGACTTTTAAATTTTCTACATCATCTATCATTCTAGAAAATCCTTGGACTTTCTGTCCTGTGGGTAATAAGTCCAAATTACATATGAATGCTGCGCATCCCAATCGACTTTTAAAATGCATTGGCATTATGTAAAAGAGAGACTTGATAAGAATCTTTATTTGTTTTCCATTCCCATACATTACTCCGAGGAATGGGTCATTCAGAATGGCTCGCGTGGTCTGATTACGATGCAAAGGAGAATGTCTTCATTAGACAATATGCTCTTTTAATTGGAGGGCAGTCGGTATCCGTCAATTCCAACCGACGACTGTCAACTTAATTTATTTTCTTATTCTACTTTCTATAGTCCACTTCTTCATTTGAAATTAAATGGATTTAAAACCCGATTTCATTAATTAGGTCTCATTTTTTATTAGAATCGCATAACAATTTTCGAGTCCCGTTCCATGAAAAAAATCTTCTATCAACCCATATTCCTATTCAAATTCCCATCAAGAAATTATTATGAATGAACCGAAGCTCCTAGCGGAGTCAGAGAACCGTTTATATCCTTCCTAGTACAATCTGGAATCTATGAACTTCATTCCCCCTTAAAACGCATGACACCGCAGGACATACCAACTAGACCCAAGTGTAAAATTGTGGGTTTCAAATTCAGGCATTTACACGTTTTCTCACACGAACCAAGACATAATAATAACTAATTCCTTAATAGTATATCTCCAACCAAAAAACCCCATAATAAGCACGAAAGCATGTGGATCGTGAATGTGAAATGAAATCCATTTTCTAAATTTGCTCCTTCTCATCTGACACTGCATAATAATAACTCGCTTACTCGACTCGAAGAAAGCGAAAGAGAACAAGGGCCAACAATACAACACAAGAGATTTCTTTCAGCTCATCCTGAAACCAAATCCAAATCCAAGCCAATCCATACAACCCATATCCAACATGGAAAAAATAGGAATGGCTGAAAGGAAAAGGATGATGTCGAGAGGAGAAGACTCTTCTTCGAAAAATATAAAGATGAACTAAACTAAAAAAGACTGCATGGATATAACCATCCGAAACATTACATGATAATGTTACGATGGTTTGCGTATGCATGCACTGCAGATTAAAGATATGCCGTATTACAAACTTGAAGACGTTTTCAAATCTCCAATATCTACTTCAAGTCAGTGGGACTGAAGCCTTTAGCCGGCTCACACCAACCTAACACCTCATCCTCACAACCACATCATCCCAGTCGCAACTCTCAAGGAAATACGAGGACCAAGAAGGAAACAAGCAACGTTACTCGGATATTTTTTTTTAAAGCTCAGCTCATCCAACATCTTTTCGGCCCTGCTAACAGCTCAAGTAAACAATCAGTCCCATTGTTATTAATAGAAATATAAAGGCATTCTTCGATTCTTCTATTAGCCTGGTGTAGTTTACCGTGCATCTGCATTGTTGAATGGGATTGTTTGACTTTGTCCTCATCATATTTCCACGGGCATAAAGTGGACTAAATGGGATTTTCATGAAAAGTGTCTTATATCGACCCAGTCCGGTCTGAAAAGCCGTTTCTCGGCTGAATTATAATATTTTTTGACAGAAATCAGAAGCTAGAAGAAACATTCCAGGATTTTCTTCAAGTATTTCTGGTCGAGATAAAGCTTTGAAAGTTTTAAGCGGAAATCATGGACAAAATAAACACACTCGAATGGACAGACGAGACAGACGTATGAAAATTACTACCTTTTCCCCAGCGCTGGAGATTTTTGGTTTTGCTGGTTGAGTTTTTTTTTCATACGATGGATATATGTATAATCTTATTGGAGTTCCATGATCTGAAGCTCTGGAGAATGAAGATGTGCATTTGCGCATTACTTCCTTTTCAGTTGTAATAGTGTGAATGGGAGAGTGAGCGAGTGATGATGTTTGAGCTGGAGGCTGTGTTAGTGATTGTGTAGTTTTTTTTGTGAATGAATGATAAATATTGTGTTACATATAGGTTTTATGTGCTCGTGGGGGAAAAGGAATGAATGAATGGATTCATTATTACGGAAGTTTGCAAGTGATAATAAAAGCATCACGACATCAAAACCAGAAGAAACATAGAAAGAAATATTTCAAATGAGGTGACCACACACACCCCCCACGACAAGGGGTTTTTGGGGACTTCATTCAAGTCTATCATCCAAGTTATTTATTTTTCTAGTCCTCGCCCTCAACATCAGAGCAAAAAGCGTTTCTAATTGGAAGTTTGTTGTTGGAGAAAATTAAACCCAAATGCATTTCTCGAGGGTGGTGGTAGTGTATGAAAGTGGAACTGGAACCGAAACAATCTAGGAGATTTTTTTGAGCATGATGCCTGCAAATGCTAACCTTTGTGATATCGCTTATTTCGATGGAGTAAGGAGGATTAAAGTCAGGTGGAAATCTGGCATGTACTTAAATGTGTTTCGAAAATGGTAAGTATAATATCAAATCGACATCGAACAACGGTCTCGGGTTGACAGAAAACAAACCGCAGCCATAAAATGATAACACGAGCTATGGAGCTATTTACTGCTTATCCTTCTCCTTATCCTTCGTCTGATGTGGATAATATGTGGCTGTCTGCCATGACATGTGTTACTTCGTTCCCCCTTTTTGTCCTCACTCGATTTGTTTTGGTTTAGTGGAGATAACGGGTAGAAAAGAAGTGTTGCGGTGATATAGAGATAGCGAAAGGTTTCCTTGTAAGAAAAATCCCTTTTGAATGAAAGAACCATTTTTTTTTGGAAAAAGTGATCATTTCAAAAATTGATCACTGATATACTGTCACATCGTCATTTTGCCATTTGGTGGCTGGAAAATATATGCGAGAAAACGTATAATTTAGGTATAGTGGCCGACATCATGACGGTCGAGAGAAAAATTAGGCCAACAATAATTAGCTCCATTAATTATGATATATGTTGATAGCCCTGCTATATAAAGAGGTTTCCTACAGTCAGAAAACTCACTCAAATTTTTTGTCGTTTCATGGCTTTCGCTTCAAACCCAGGTCAAAGCTTATCAAGGTCCATGGGGATTTGCGAACATAACAGTGTTTGAATGAATCAGTGGCGAAAATAAATGGAAACGAACATCGATTCCAGACTATAATGCAATGTTTATCCATATGAAATATAATGTCAGTGACTTGAAAGGGAAAAAATAATAATTTCATTTTTATACTCATTCATATTATGATTTGCTTAGGTAGGATTTTTTATAAATTGTGAAAACATTTGTAAGCAAAATCTTTGAATGAATATTTACGAAACATCATCATCATCATCATCGCCTTCGAATACAGTTTGAGAATTTACGGCAATAATAATTGCATTTCTTTTCGAGAGAAAAATGATTGCATTTTAAGCAAAAAATCAAGTAAGAGGACAGCACACATCGTTACAAATAGTTAGTGCTATGTGATGACAGCCAGCAAAACTTGCATAGACTAACGATAAAGCGTGGACTGATAAAGCGATCAATGAAGCTCAAGTGGCAGGAACTGATACTTCCTTTCTTATGAAGTACTTTCAATATTCCATGACTAAATATACTAAACTGACTAGGCGATAAAGATGACGAACTGAAAGTGAAAACGTATTGCAATTGCACAAAATTACTTACGAAATTCACACTCTCCGATGATAAAATGAAGGGTAAAAGTGACGGGAGTCTGATAATGGCAAGGCATGCTCGAGCTGGAGACAACGCCAAAATATCGGATTGAATTTAACGTGAATCACTGGAACTTGCCAATATGTACATCATTTTACAAGATGTAAAAGTATTTATGCTCCATGAAATCTGCTAACTTTGCCTGACATTATTTTTGCATAGTTTTTCATACATGACAAAAATTCCATTTTTTATGCTAAACTTTTAAAAGCAAAGACAGATGCAGATAACCAGTCCATGCAACGACTCTGAATTTTAAATTCGATAAAAATATTCGTAGAAATATCTGTACTTTGTACTCCCCTGCACGGGGTTCATTTCTAATTGTAAGCCGAATAATTCAGGAAAAATATTTTTCTTCTGCTTCATACATTTTTTCCTTACAAGAAACGAAGAGAACTGCTCATTTAACCTTCTCCTTTGAATTCCAAAGCCATGTCTTAACTTTTGTCTTCTCCACCGATGATCCGAACGGTATGAAATAAAAACTGCTTCTGGAATTTGAAGACAGGATATGCTTTAAAAGTAAATCTTTACCTTCGCCACTGTAAACACACTCGAGGAGGTGGAAGGAGGACTGAAGTGGAATAATTCTGTACACGAGAGTCGGAGTCAGAGCGAGTGCGTTAACGTTTCACGCATGATTTTTTCCCGATATCTCTCTCCTCCACCCTCTAATCCTGAATCCCAGCCAAGCAATCCTAAATCCCAGCATCACCTTGTCAAGCAATAATAATAATCATATAATAATAATGATTGTATTTATGTACACCAACCGGGGAAGAGAAAAGTGGATGTGTTTTTTTCTTCTTCCCTTTTTCAGCTGGTTATTAAGTAATAGCTTTGGCTTGACTTCATCACTTCTTCAGTGTTTACCTCCCTTCACTTCACACACATGCAGAGATTTTTATAGAAACATCTATTTTACAAGTTTACTTACACATCCCAGTAGACATGATCGTGATCATTCCCTTTTCGTCCTTTTTCCAAACATTAATTTTCTGAGTAGTACTCTTGCTCTCTCTGGATCTTTCTGAATCTGAAAAGTATGGCTTTGACTTGTGAGTCTAGTTGGAGATGTCTGTTGGAGGTAAACTGAGGCTCGTATAATCGAAAATCTATAAGTAACTATGAAATGAAGACTTTGAGCAGAACAAAGTTGATTGGGATGACGGAATCTGTAAAATTTCACATCTTGTTCGCGATACATATTGGAGGCTTTCGTGTATTAAAACATCAAGAAAATTCTTAAGTAAATTATGGCTGAACCACAAAAATGACCCTTTTCAGGGTAGACTTTAGATTATTAGGAGCATTTCATTATATTTCCCTCATATGTATATCACCTTAAGTTTGGGGATATGATCTTAAGAAGGATCGGGTACTTATTGTTTGTATCTGTCTGCCTTACTATATATCTAGTATCTATCATTATGACATATTAGATCTGCGGTTGAGAGCTTGTTAAAAAATGTTTTAATGACTTAATTACATATTCTTTAAACAAGATCATTGAAAAATGAAGTGATACTTTTTTTAAACATGATTCTTTTAATTTTCAGGTTAGCTATATGGCTACTTGTAGAAGTGCTAGTTTCGGGACCAAGGACGCTGGCTGTTGCGGTAAGTTTGTATTTTTATGACATGCTGTGATGAAAGGTGTTCGGATTGAAAAATTTATGAAAATAGAACGTCGATAAAGAAACCAATCAAATGCTCGTATTCTATACGAGCTACAGATGAAGATTTACATCACACCTTAAAGTTTCTACTATCAGCGGCGTGATAACATAAATTGTTACAAACAGAGAAAGTTTTAATTGAAGAATGACAGAACTAACAACCAACTAACGGAAGATGTATGGGAAAGTAAATAATCTTTTAATAAATTTCTTTAAGCACATTTTACAACCATTATTGTCTTTCGTTATACGAGCAAATTGAATGTCACGTCCATTGCAAGCATTTAGCATAGCATATTAACGACATTTTCACTAAAAAATTACTGGATGTGTATGAGACTGGGCAATAACGCAATGATGTTGCATCGCATTGGTCGAATGGTCTATGAAAACGTTTTGGTGCATTACAAAATATGCATTTACCTATTCACCACTGTAAAAAATCACGGGTGTAGACTAAAACCAGACACCGGGTTTGGATTTTAACCTATTTGTCATATGTCGTATTTCCGCAAACAATCCGAATATATATATTCTTTAAAAAACTATATACCTATGTTGACTAATCTGGAAACTTCAGGAATACACTTAAAAACTGTTTCATCTTATTTCATCTTGGTCGTTATTCAACCATCGCACGCAACGCGAACTGACAAAATATCTGTTTTCGTAAATTTTACATATATATTGGATTTTATTTTTTGGCGTTCATTAATATCTCATAATTTATTAAGTAAGATAGTTTAAAAAATAGTACAACGAAACTATTATGTATTTTACTGCAGATGAAGTTTTCAAGTTTTCTGGTATTAATACAAAAATTTTAAGTTACAATTAAAGTAAAACACCAAACAGGGCACACAGTTTTTAATATTTAACGTGCAAAGATTTGAATAATAAAGAACCAAAGTGCTTAAGGACGCTCGTCAATCGGGGTTTTGACGACGAAATATCCATCGTCAATACCCTGCCTGCCAACCTGGCTCATT
>JAQGAG010001278.1:0-10571 GCA_034696835.1 Lepidocyrtus lignorum | reverse complement strand
CTTTGCTTTGCCCTTCCAGTAGGCCAGGTCGGCTTCCAACTCCCAAGTTTTTTTCTCCAATTCAAAGTTCTTGGTTCTCATCTCAGTTGCCTTCTCTTTCCAGAAGTATACTGAGTGGGAAATGACATCCGAGTTTCCTTGTCCTGTGTTGTTCTCAGCTTCTCCGGTGACAGCAAAGTTCTCACATTCCGATTCTGTAGTTGTTGGTTTCCCATTGGAAGACTCCGAGCACTGCTCCTTCAGTCCACACATGGTGGGGTTTGGGCTGGGTGAGCTCGCAGGAAGACCTTTTTCTGGTTTTTGGTCACGGCCAGTCATTTCAGTCTTCTGGAATTTGGGTACCTTTGCCTTACACGTGTACGTCTTTGAGCTAGATGGGATTGCATCAAGATCCTTCTCAGGTTCGGGCTCACGGTTAGTGAAATAACAAGGTTCCTGGAATAAAAATAAAAAGGGAAATAGCGTATCGACATGCAGCTATATTAATGAGATAACGATTACAATTGACAGCTTCGCCAGTTCGACGAAGTAACAGATATTACAGAATAGTGAATCACATTTACTTTGATCGCGTAGGAAATTACGCCGCCATGGTGTTCGGCGTGATTCTCTTCCTTAAAATCGCGCATAGACATTTTCCTAACTTCACTGTTGTCCATATCGGGAACGGGAACCTCATTACTGAATGCGCTCGAGAATTCTTGATCGCTTGCAACCCCCGGTGGTTCCAACTCGGAGTCCATCTCTACTTTGACATCCTCCTCGACCTTGACTTTCGCTTCGCCCATATCTGAGATTTGTAGACTTTCAGTTGTTCCGGATGTGTCCAGCTCCTCTTTGACAATGTCGGGGACCTCGACCTTGACCTTAGACTCGTCCATATCTGAGTTTTGTGGTGGACTTTCAGTTGTTCCGGAGGTGTCCAAATTACGTTTGTCATCATCTTTTCGTCTAAATGTGCATCTAGTTTTGCGATTCAGTCTGGTGGGGGCCTCAGTCCGACCTTCTTCACTCTTCCGTTTTCGTTCCATCATCACCTGCCCCTTCCTCCGCTTTGGATTATTTATTTTGATTAGTAACCGTAACCACTAACCACGTTTAACCTGAGCTGCAGATTCTAAATTTCACCTTTATCAGTAGTCTGACTAAAATGGGCTTCAAAATTTATGTAACTTTTACGATTTTAAACTTTTATGAATGCAAGGAACAAATATTTTTTCCACTTTTCTCCTTCCGACCCCAACATCTGATCCTCGTCAAAACAACTCAACGCAAAATGTAATGTAACTCAAGCAAGCGCAGTAGCTGCATAGTGTTCAGCATCTGTATCTTTCGCGCCACATCTTACTTTCAAGTTTGGGGCACTTTGCTACTAACTACGTGCAGGCTGCATGCTAACCGCTGCTGTTGGGATGGGGGAATATTGTGATAGTGTGAGTGTGATGTGATAACAAAGGAAGAACCAAGCGTGCGTCCTCCATGAAATCCGCGCTGCACAATTGTATGAAAAAGTCATTCATAATTTCGCATATTCCTGTCCCGGTTTGCTATATATGGTAGGCGGTGGGCATAGCACATTTATAGCACGTAAGCACCAACCGTCGCCAACATGTCCGGGACACTCCCGGTAGCACACCAACCATATAAAGCTAAAAAGTTCGGAATTTTTATTTTGTACAATGAGGTTGACCTTGGAGTTGTGTACTATGTACCTTCACCTTTATTAGATAGTCACTGGATGCGGGGGCAGGATGTCCATCATAACGTCGCAGTTTTCCATGGTTTGCCTCCCATATTAATATTGGATACCATATTGGTATAGAAATAGGTCAATTATGCACATAAATGATCCTATGCCGGTATAGCCTACAAAATACTCGTAGAGAAACAAATGAGTTAGACTTATTGACAGTTTTGAGCATCCGTATCTTCCTCCACAATAACCATGCCCAAGTTGTGTGCCAGCACCGGTTCAATTAACACCCCGAAACCTTGGCCGATTCCCCTAAAGTTGATGAAATGAATTGGGCAATGTTGGTCGACGAGATGAGTGGAGCTAAATAAAATGATCCAATACTTCAATTGCTCTTGTCGGATCCCCAATGGAAAATATTACCTTCTTTTGCAGTGAAGTAAACTTTTTTTCATGCTCTCTCTCCAGCTTAACAGGATTGCAGTTAAAAACCATAAACAATTCCTTACTCAAGGTACTTAGATAGCATCTTATACAGTATATGTTCCTTACTTAGGTACTTAATATTACGACTGACTTTATTGTAAGACTCTTTATGACCTCAGACCTCAGTATACAATCCAGCTTTATAAACACTTAGTATTACTATTTGAAGCAGCCCCTTGAGGTGAACAAAATCAAGCATTTGTTTTTGTAATATTTATCATAAAAGCATACACTAAGCAAATCAACACGTTTCAGTTGTCAATTCTCGAATTCCCCCCACGTCTTCAAATCCATCCTAGTCGGACCCCAACTTTAGTTGAACCTTGGACTTCAGGCGATGCAGATAGTCGTCGCTTATCTACGGATAACACAGGATAAATTAACATTGTTATGAGATATTAGTTAGACGTTACTAAATTAATTATTGGCTAGTTTGTTAAGTTAGGAATAAAAAATAGTGAATAATACGCAAATAATTAGATTAAGCTAGCTGCCTACCATCGAAAATCCACAGGCCAGTTCCAGCTCCTTCAGACCAGCCATCTTCAAAAAGAGGAAGTGAACAGAATAGTCTGTCAGAGTTACAGGATATTCTCGGTCGACCGAATCAGGCCTCTTCTTCCTTACAACCAGCTTCCTCAGCCCTAGTTAAAAAGTAAAATTTTTCATTTTTAAGTTTTTATTTTTTTTAAATCCTACGTTACCGGTTTATGAATTAGAGAAAGAGACAAAAACGAACCCGTGTTAGACTAGACCACTTAACTTACTTGTCATATTGAGGATGCTCGCTCTACCTCGCAATCGCTCCAAATTCACCTTATCAAACTTTCGGTCCAAACATATTCGCTTGCAGTCTTCCTCCGAGACTCCACTCAATACAGAGTCCATGTTGGTTGGGATGGTTTGCACAACAGTAATGTCCAATACTTCAAGATCACGAAAATATGTAAAAACTTCTTCCAGGACATTTCCGAATCCGAACTGATCATGGCCGACACTGCCAATACTGCCAATTATTTGTTCAAATCTCAGCTCGGTGATATTCGGAAAGTATTCCGCACACGTTTTTACAAGTGTTGCCACCTCAAAGTTATTCGGAAGGTGAATTGTCTTGACAGACGGAGCAGTCTTCTGGGCACATTCCAAAAATCGGTAAAAATTTGCTTTCCCCTTCCATTGCTCAACATTCAGGGAGATCAAGTTTGGAAACGCGTCAGCAAACAAGAACGGAATGCTTCTATATTCATTAAAGTCAGAGAGTTTTAATGTTTCCAGATTCTGAAGCTGTGGAAAATCCAATGCCGGGGTGTCCCAGCGGTACTTGGAACTTGATATTTTTAAAACTTTAAGATGTGCGGATTGGTTCACCAACAACTTGTTAATACTTTCACCTCCTCCTACGGCGAAATGTTAAATGCGAACTCTTCCAATAATAATCCATTTATCTTCAACAAGCTGAATGTTATCTTGGACAAAGCCATCTGCAAATGAAGAACTTTAACGGACTTCGGAATGTGCGTGGAAATCATCGTCTCAAACTTTTCCAGCTCTACAGAGCACATTTTAAGTACAGCCGGGCGATGCGACAACTTGAACTCCAACTTAAATTCCACCAATGACTTTGCTGAATTCAGGACACATCGGATGAAATTGACCGGCGCATGTGCTGCTAAAAGGTTAGCGACTTCTAGTTGGACATCCACTTCCACATGCAGTGTCTTCAGATTTGGCAAATCCAATTGGGGAAAACCATTGAAGTCAACATTTTCTTGGTAGGCGCCATTTTGCTTGAAGCGGAAATCCACTGATATCATTTGAGGTCCACAAATGCGGAGAAAGTCTTCCAATATTTTCTGATCTTCACGAGTGCTAATACTGCCGGTAATTTGGTAGCTTTGGAAAGGTATCTTCTTGCTGTCCTTCATTGTCTCCAAAAACTTCTTCAAATTTCCAAATGTGTAGAGAGTAATCCAACCTTCCGTATGACTGCTTCCAAACTTCAAGACAGGGGCAGTTCGACTTCGACAGTAGACACGAGTGGCAGCATTCCTCCACTGGAATACACGTTCCATAATCTATAAACAAAATAGAAATTCACAACAATAAAATATTTATTCTTGTACCTGATGTACGTACAAATGAATCAGCTTTAATCAGCAATCAGATAAGTCCAAAACTAAAATCGTACATTTTCATAGTTTTGATCGAGAAGGAGGATTTTGACATCAGTAGAGTCTTCTGCGTTTCCTTTGTTATTATTATTGCTTAATCCTGCAGGATCAGAAGGAGCCAAGTTTTCGCTTTCCGTAATGTTGAGTTCGCCTACCGATGAGTGTGAGCTTGATGACGTTGTTTGAGAATGTTTCCCTAGGTTTGGGCCACAGCTAGCCGTTTCCACTTCCTGTGAATGAAAAACCAAAAATATTAAAATGAAGAAAAAGGAGAAGTATCTTTGCCCGCTAAGTCACTAACGATAAGCGGACACAGGTATGTAATTTAAACAACTATTTGTTCCATTTTAAATGAAATAATATAAAGAAATCGGAAACTATACAGGACTGGTTGCTGAACGAAGACCAGAACAGGAATTTTCACCGGATGGACGTTCCTCCCCTGTTCTAATCTTTTGAGAAGAATTTAGCTCGGCACTACGGTCTTTAGTTAAATCCATTAAACAGAGAGATTTCGGGGAAATCTCATCAACGTCCGTTCCTCCGTCTGCCTTACTGACGCTAGGACTACTGTTGCCATTTTTGCTTCCTTTTTCAGTTGCATTTGAAGAGTAATCTTCGGACGATAGTGGACAGGTAGAAAAGAAATCCGATTTTACAGACGATCCAGTAGATGTTGCCTGCACAGTAGTAACAACACAGTTTGCGACATCGGACTGGGGGTCCGGGAGCCCGACTGGTTTTGCTCGTTTTACTTGTTCAAGGAAGTTTCTTTCCAGTTCCTCTGCCTTGTCCTTCCAGCATGCAAGCTCCGCTTCCAGTTCCCAAATCTTCTTATCCGATTCCAACTTTTGGATCATCAGTTCCGTTTCCAAGTCCCGAGCCTTCTGTTCCAATTCCAATTTTTGGTTGGCCAGTTCCTTCGCCTTGTCCTTCCAGCATGCCAGCTCCGCTTCCAGATCCCAAATTTTCTTATTTGATTCTAACTTTTGGATCATCAGTTCCGTTTCCAAGTCGCGAGCCTTTTTCTCTAATTTTAGTTTTTGGATAGCCATTTCTACTTCCAAGTCTCGAGCTTTCTTTTCAAGTTCCATCGCCTTGGACTTCCAGTAGCTCAGATTCAAAGAGTCGGGAATGTTTCCTTCCCCTCCTCCAGTCGCGCCGAGGTTCTCACATTCCAAAATAGTGAAATTCACCTTCCGTTGGGACGAGCTGGATGCGTTTGCGTGAAGACCTCCTACCGTTTGGGGGGCAGGGCTCGTCATATGTGATGTCTGGAATCAAAATGAAATGTGAAATAGGTTATCCATAAATGGGAGGCAGTTTCGCCACTTCGACAAAGGAACAGGTACATTTCATTGAGAATTGTCATTGACTGATCAAGCGAGAATTACTGATTACATTGATCGTGTTGGAATCCAGGCCGCCTTCGTTTTCAGCTTGAAGCTCGTCCTTGAACTGGCGCATTAACTTCCCCACCCTTTCACTGTTGTCCACATCACGAACTACTTTACTTAATTCGCTCAAGAAATCTTGATCGCTTGCAACCCCCGGTGGTTCTACCTCGGAGTCCAGCTCATGTTTGACATTGTCCTCGACCATGACCTCGACCTTGATATCTGAGATTTGAACTCCGGAGGTGCCCACATTAGCGTTAACGTTGTCACCACCTTGTCGTCTGCATGTGGAACCAGTTTTGCGCTTCCGCTTTGTGGTGGAGGCCCCAGTGGGCCCTTTTCTACTCTTTCGTTTTCGATTCGGATCCATCACTATTTGCTCCTGCTTAAAACTTTTGTTATTTAACATGTGCGTCAAACTGGCGCTGACACTGACACCAAACACCCGTTAGTTATTTAACTGGACACTAATATTTTGAGAAAATGTGATACCTAATCTAGGTTTTAAATGCGGTGATTTGTAAATTCAATCAGATAGCTAGCCACACGCAAAAAACACTTGTTTTTCTCCCGACCCAACAGCTGATTCTGATTTGAACGAAATTGTTACGAAAACTTTAGGCTAAAACATGCAAACCCTTCTTCCAATGCACCACTGCATTGAGAGAAAGGCCGACTCGCGCCAAATGTCATTTGGACACATGGGGCAACGTGCAACAGCGACGAGTATGCTTTGCTTGCATGATGATTGATGATATTGGCAAGTTCTTGGTAACCTGATATGATAGGACAACAAAGGAACTTCGTCAGCAAGCGTCTACTAAATTAATATCTGCACTGTTTCGGCACTTCGCAATTCCATGAAAAATTATCAAATTTTGCATGGTCAATTCAACCGACGAGCGTACATGCTGTTTACAATAAATTACAGTCAGACAGGACCGCGACCGGCTTACAAAAATATTGCTTCATTAGCCAAAATTGAAGTGAGATTGTTCGTTTGTTGGTTTGTTGCCTTTAATTTCATTGTCGTCATTCGACGACCATCCATCAAGTTTCTGAATGAACATCTCCGTGAAACAATCCTTATTCATACTAAACTGCTAGGCTGTATAGCTTTACACAGTTTGATGTAAAAATGGGGAAAATTTGAACCAGACTACCTAATTTCTGTTCCCAGCGCATGAAAATGTCAGTAAAAATTTATTCTCTATTCTGAAAATATGTATGCAAAAATAGCTCTTGTTCACTCTGTAACTCTAACGCATTTATGTTTTTGTCCAAGTTCTCCCATTTAATTTTCTTTAAATGCATTCGTGAGCCGGTGCATTTTGCAAATAAGTTTTCTAAGGCTTATATACTAATTGCCACATTTCAATGCCACTTTTGGTTTGTTGTAACACTTTCTAACACAAACCCTGACCACTTCAACGATTTGTTCGAGGCAAAAGCACATCGAGGCTAATATTATGCCGACGCAAAAAACGGCAAATACGACGACAATGTTTCCATCCAATGCCGCCCCACTTGGGTCATCCTCTGTGGGAGGTGGAGTCTTCCTACCAGGTTTGGACCCCAGCCAAATCAACTCCATCCACCTATCCCGTATCCCAGATTCTTTAAAATATCTCACCCGCTTCACAAGGAACAGTGGAAGGACTCCGTGAAGATAAAATCCAAGAGTGAGTTGAAAATAAGTTTCCTTTCCAACATTTGCTTCTAGTTTTTCCCACTTCAGTCTTTCTGTGTAATTATGACAGTGGATGGAGGGAAGGATCATCACGGACTTGTTGCATCTTGAGAGAAAGGCGTACACGGATTTTTCCTCTTTTTCCTTATAAAGCGGTGCCAAATCAGACCTATACTTGCTGGCCACCAAATCAGAAATATTCCCATTGGCATTACTATATAAATCATATAGACGAGCTAGCTCTAAAAGTAACTCTGGCAAATAACTAGGGGTCCACGAAAACAGTCGTGTCATATTTTTAACTAAATCCAAAGATGAAGTGGCCGAACCATCATTTGAATTTGCTATTTCCCAAGATTCGAGGACTTGAGAGCGGACGTAAACCTCGTCCAATCTAACATCATGCCTTGAAGTATGAATCATATGCTGCAAAACCTTCATTCGTACTCCACCTGATTGAAGCGAAACATCTTCAAACTTTCCTGTCATCGTATAAATGCTAACGTTATCCTCCAGCAGCTCTCGGAACAAAAAATATGGAACTGACTTTCTTGGCAGGACCATATTGTAAACATTTGTATTTTTGTAGCCATTGCTCAGCACTATCCCAACAAGAAGAAATGCGCCGGTTAAAATTCTAATTGGATTTCTCTCAAGCAGACTTGTTGGAAATGGATCCCCTTGTTCCAAAAGAATTTTAAGGAGTGATGTGAAATTAGCCATCAACGAAATTTGACTACGTTCGGTTCCAGAGTTTGAAAATTGCAGAATTAGAGGAATAATTAGAATGGAAATTAGCAGAGCAGCCCAAATCGTGACGTCATATACATTTATGAGCTCCTCGAATGCCAATGAGTGGGTTCCCCGTCTACCACAACTCACGAATTGTAGGGCATGATACCGATCCTCAATGAAGATTGAGAGGTGGAGTGGATCTGGAATAAATTCCATCATAGCTCCCAGTCCTGGTCTGAAATGACGATATTGTTGAAGTCTTCGAGTAGAACTACTTTCTTGCCAATTTTCGCACCAGGTGCGTCCATACCTATCGAAATTTGTAAAATTCTTCCAGATACTGGCCCACAAATACACCGCTAAATGGGTAGAATGCTCATCCGGCTCTGGAAATCTTTCTAAAACATTACGAACAGCTTGATGCCCCGAATATTTGGAGAAAAGATTTTGACAAATTTTAAAATGATATTCAAAACTTATGCTCTTATCTTGGACTTGAAGATCATCCGGGATACCAATCTGAATTCCTGCAACATCTTTGTCAGAAATTTGTTCACGTTTGTTGGCGGCAATTCTATTGGAAAATTTATTCCATGTTAAAAAATTCCATTTTGCATCCAGTTGTAGAACAACTTTTACAAGAATATCGCATTCAAAGCAGAGCTCCACTGGTAGCACATTATCAACTTGGGAGGCGTTTATCAATCTCTTATATTTAGCCATGGGAGTCGTGTTTAGAAGAAACAGGTTGACGGTCTGGGAGTTATAATTATCTTTACCGTTTATAAAATATGGATGTAAGCGAAAGTAGCTCTGAAACCAATATATCACCCAATTCTTCTGATTTGCTACAGGTTCTTTACTTAACGCATTAGTTTGGACTATACAAATATGTATTGAGGGAGCAGACTTTGTTAGGCGCACTCTCCAAGCAGAAGAGTTAAACCTGAAGTACCAGGTCGGTGGAAATTCTGCCGGCTGAATAGATCCGGGAAAGTTTTGAAATTCTTTTCTGTACATTCGGATGGTTTCTCGTAAAGCCATGGGACGGGGAGGCAAGATGTCAATTTTAATTTCGCAATTCCACGGCTTACTTTTCCTGACAAACAAGAAGTAGTCCACTTGTGCGCAGAAGTACTGCATCTCATTGTACGCCAAATCGGAGGCCTTCAATAGTATATCGGGACAGCGATCAAATGATTTGGATTTATTGAGTGTTTTTAGCATCCAAATAAGTTTTTTGTCGTAAAAATCCCCAGCCAAAGCGATTTCCAAGTTGTGTACTACCACCGGTTCAATTAGAGTTCCAAAATCCAGGTCGATTCCATTAAAGTTGATTAGGTAAATTAAGCAATGTTGTCCGCCTAGAGTTGAGCTAATAAAATCATCCAATTTGTGGATTGCGTATGTGGGATCCCAGATGGAAAATAGTTTATTCCTGTACCATGCAACAACCTCGTTCCCATTTTTTATATGTGAATCAGACTTGCAGACAGAAAATGAGTACGTTTGTAAAACAGCTAGGAACAAGATTCGATGAAATGAATAAACGTTCTTCATGATGATTCCAAAAATATTTTTTTCTACAAGGATTCGGACCTTTAAAATTGGCGATGAACGCTAATAAGTGCTCCTGACGATTCTTGATGCTTTTTCTCTTGACATTGATTGTCTTTGAAAATGACCGACGTTGATAACCTTTCTTCATAATACCACGTCAGTGAATCATTAACTGCGAATGGTTGTTATTGAAGTGGCTACTTCAATCTATACGCTTTCTACACAGCCAATATTTATAGCTCATAGCTGTAGTGGCCAGTTGCCATTTAAATCATTTCTCTTGGATGATATGAAAACTTTCCAAAAAATCGCCCCACCGTAACCAAAATTTTATTTAATCAAGTTACTAAAACGTCTTCCAAACTTGGTAGAAGTAGCAATAATTTATGTTCAAATAGCTTATAATATGGAACTTTAAAATAAAAAAAAATGCACGAGGAGGGATCAATCCATTTTTAAAGAAGTAAAAAGGGAAACTTCAATTTAGGAATGATAACACGTAATGTCAATGATAAGTAAAACTAGTTTCAGGTGTAGAAATTACTCAATTTAAGTTTTGAGTAGGGTTTTGGAAACAAGGCCACGTAAATGTTGAAGATAATGCAGGCATGTGGGTCTAATATTAATAGTTAATATTAAATATCATAATAATATTATTACTAGGTACATAACATTTTGATTGGAATTTGGAAGGGTTTATCACTTATTAATAAACAAGACAAATTATAATAGGAGCGTTACATACCTTTTATTACGTAGCTGAAAGCTAGTATAGCGATTAGTTGTGATGTCCGTCTGTCTGTCTGTCTGTCTGTCTGTAAACACTATAACTTTCGAAC
>JAQGAG010001277.1:0-10573 GCA_034696835.1 Lepidocyrtus lignorum | reverse complement strand
GCAATCATTTGTATTGTCATGCAGTTATAATTTGATTTACCACAGAATAGAACTCCATCCTTCCCTGTAGGATTACCTCTCTGCTCGATCCACAATATGCATAAATTACATCAATAAAAAAGCAAATGAATACCGTATATCAACAATATACTTCGCAATTGAGCTAATTTTATTAAGCGGGTGAAAATATACAAAGCTACTTTTGTGGTTAGATCTCATTCAAAAAATACGAGTGGAGGAAAGAGAGTGCTTATGACAATCAACATCGCAGAAAATCTATTCTGAATGTGGTGGGCGTACACAGGGGCCAACCCCCTTGTTCCGGTAGAGCTTCTACCGGGTGCATTATTACTTCATTCATGGAATTTGATTGATTGTGAAATGTCTCACAAAAGAGCTTGCACTCACTTAAAAAATCATTATGAAAGCTGTCATGCAAGTTGCAACTGCATTTTCACCTCCACCCACCCATTCCTGACTGGAAACCTTATGGGGTAAAAAATGAAAAGGACCGGTGAAAAGGTGGTAATAGTTCAATTCTTTAGTAAAAGGAGCTGTTGGATTGCATGAATAAAGCATAAAAATATACGCTTATTTCATTCATGTCAAACATCATTATCGCAATTACACTTACGAAACGAAACGAAACAACCCTTGAACTTCACACATAGCTTGACATAGCGCTTGAAAAACTCCCCAAGATTAGGCAGGTCAATTGACAATGCATTGTGCGCAATGTAGTGGAGCGTACTTCAGTTCGCAACCTTACCCATTCTATTTAAGCTTAATATTCATTTCTTTCTTCGCAGCTCATTTCACAACACATCAATTTGAGTCCCGGGTGACTACAAGCTCACTTCATCCCTTATAAAATTTATAATGCAACAGAAAATTCAAATTTCCACCTTCCCCTGCGTATTCCCAATATGATGATGATTATGAAGGAAACGGGATGTTCCTCCTCCTCCTCCTTATATGATTACATAATTCCAGCAAGAATTTTTTCTTACATTTTTCCCTTTTTGTGATGTGAAAAGGAAGCTGAATCTTAAACCCCTTTTCTCTCATCTCCAAACATTATATTATTACATTACATAAAGAGCTCATGTAATTTTCTCCTTCCCTCATTTTATTCATTTTGGCTCCCCATATGGATCAAATAGATTTTTTACGTACAAAATTACATTCATACATATGCATACCCTACCTATAAACTCGCTTCTCTTTTGCTATCATCATCTTCTCAGGAATTTTCTCTCCACTTTAATTTTCATAACATGTGAATGTGACATTTCACATTTGACACTTGTGCTTGTCCTCGTGAGACTCGTTTGAAAAAGGGAAAATTTGAAATGCTGGATGCATTCGAATGATGATGAAGAAGATGAGAGGATGACGATGAGAACATCCAGCCAGTCCCACACCACCACCACCATATACCATCAACTGTGTCGTTATCCAAATCTCATATAGTATGCATATGATCCTGATCATCAACAAAGTTATTTACCCTTTTCACTCCTTTGGCTTTTTCCCCGACGATATGCATCCATACCGTGTTTGTCCTTCTCCGTTTCACTTCCTTTTCTCTTTAGTGCTTAATAAATCTAGTAGTACCTTATGGAAGTGATGTAGCGTGCTCTAATAATATTATAATAATGTACATGATCCCCTCTTTTTTTCTCAGCTCTCTATTTTTCCTTATTTCCTCTGTTTGGTTTCCCCTTCCCCTGTTTTAAAACCTATCGTTATCGTTCGACTCTTTGGTCTGGTGTCGCAAAGTGAACTCTTTCAGGCTCATTTCACTTCTGACTTTTTTTTTCAGAGCAAGTAGGGAAAAAAGGAGAATGAAAACGTGAACAACACAGGGCACACGGACAAAATCTTTCTTTCGCTGCAGGAGCCCACTTCCTTATGCCTTGTGTCTCATGCAATGTTTATATGGAAAAGTGTCAAATTCAACGAGCCATCTTTGGCTTATTGCTTTTTACTATATTTATGTTGGATTCGATTGGAGTCACGAAATAAGGCTGGAAAGGGTGTGGAAATTGTAATGACTTTGATGCTGAGCCCATGCTAATTTTTCCCAGGGTTTTGAGTTCGATCGTTTCAAAAGAGGTTAAGTCACTGTTGAAAATTCTGATTCAGATTCGGAGATTTTTCATCTTATGACTCCTTTACTCCTTCCATACCGGCTTCGGACTAGAATTTTTTTCAATATTTGATAGTTCAGTTCAGGTTTCTCAGCTTCTCATCGCCATAAAAAAGGGCTAATAGGAAGACAAAAACTTACACATTTTTCACATCTGCCGACACAATGTAATATAATAATAATATGCGTATTAGATGTGGCAGTAATAAGCAAAGTGGAATGAAAAAAATGTGTAGAACGCTCATAGATTGCTGTATAAGTTTCAAACTGCCTGATCTTGATCTGAATGTTAATGAGGTTTTCCGGTTTTTTTTCTCTCGAAGTGACAGCAACTAGGCTATCAGAAGCGGTTCTAATATTCTTCGTCATCATCGGAATCATTACCATTTGACATTATTACAAAACATGGGCTGGAGTCAAGTTTTCCCCGTCTAGATTTTTCATCACTTTGTACCGTAACTAATAATAATAGGGAGTACCGTCACCAAACTTTCTGATTAGTTTCCCCTTCCGGTATTTTCCGTCCATTTCTGTGGGCCTTTTGTTCCTGCTTGTCATAACAAAGTTTGGATGGGTTATATGAATTGATCAGATCATCAAATGGGGTGTGTATTACATTACTTGGTTCTTTCCATGGAACAGGCTTCACTGGTCTACTAATCTTTATCAGAATAACGAGTGGAACGTAATAATAATAATAGTATAATTTTAAGTTATGGCCATAATTACAAGAGTAATTAAGTGATAATGAGATGTGAAAAAACTGAAAAGATTTTTTTCTTAAATCCAAGAGGAATATTATGATGAAGCAGAATGAGAGCACGGCATCATTCGACATGGGGCCTTTCACACGTGAGAATAATTTCATGGGTGTTAGTAAAAGCTGGTGGTAGGTAGGTAGACAATATGTAATAATGCTTTTTGAGTTGTCGCTCTGTGACAAAATTAAAATTCGGATTTTCATATTTTCGTAAAAACGGGATCACCGCCCGGGCGTTCTATGAACTCGCATAAAAATGCCATCAAAATATTGATGGCTTAATTTGCATATAGAATTTTCTCTTCCATTTTCAACTTGATGGCTCGACACCTTTTCCTTTCGTATTTCAGTTCAGAGATGCTGTGAGCTGGGCAAACCTGTATTATCACGGGTGCTTCGAAATGCTTAAAATATGATATCGGACTTCATAATATGCACTGATTTGATTCTCACATTTTCGGAATGGGCATTATTCAAATGTTCAGACATACCATACTAAAAAGTAGATGAAGAAAAAATGGTTTATAAAAATTTGGAAAATATGGAAATGTGCATTTTGAGGATATTATTACGTGGGAAAATATCAATTTCATTACGCTGGAACTCCGGTAGCAGTTGACGTTTTTCATGTGAATTTCAATTCTGTTATTCATTTCCCCCAGTATCAGCCCGTAATCTTCTACCATGACAAGCGGTAGGAGGTCGTAGCCATAGCCCGTTTGTCACTTAAGGGAAAGACAGCAGTATTTTGGAGATAAACCTAATGGCTGAAAACCCGTAGCTGACTGGTGAGTATTAGTAAAGCAGCCTGAAAATTTTATAAAAAGGGAAAATGTTTTTGGTTGTTAAACCATATGAAAACCGAGTGCAGACAAATCCATATTTTAGAAGTTTTTCTCAGGTCGTATCTTTTTATTTAAATTTGGATTGAAAGTACCAAAATAGACATTTGTTGTTGACAAGGCTCAATTGTTGGGGAATTCAGAGTAACAAAGACATGGTTTTGGTTTTTGGCCATCTAGCCTCTGGTGAAAATTCCTGGAAATCAGCATTTTGCACAACCTAAAGTAGCAGAAGATCATATTTAAAACCAAAGTGCAAAAATATCAGAATCTAATAAACATTCCCCCTTCTTCATTATTTAATGGGAGTTGCTTGTATATGAATACTGATAAAAGTACACAGAAAATAATGCGATTTGTACTTTAAACTTAACCACAAAACCCAATTACTATTAAAGTACAATAGGCGCACGCTTATTTTATCATAAGTACACTACGCACTTTCACAAAAGAAGATTTTTTTTGTACACGCAACTAGGAGAAAAAGGCTGGGGAAAGGTAAAGTCGGAGAAAACGCAAGAAAGTCAAAGGAATGAAGCAATACGATTGCAGGTCTTGGTTGGTCCGTCCAAGATTAATCTTTCATCTAGCCGGATTAAATTGAATTATGGAAGAGGAAGCCCAAACTGAATTTACCCTTATTGTGGTCTTGCCTGGTCCATAAGGAATAGAAAAAGGCAAACTGATGATTCCAAATGAAGCAACGAACAAGCGAGGAAAGCGGGAAATAAGGAAGTTAAGCATCAGTGGCAACAGAACATACGAAGTGAAGCAATGAAGCAGACAAGTTGGATTGCACTTGTTCATGGAAGTGAAATGTGTAGGGTTGCATGAAGTTGCATTCGTGATTCGTAATGTGAAGGGAAAAAGGAGAAATCAGTCAGCTAGAAAGGTAGACTACCAACAAACACGTACATAAAAGAAAGACTTTGGAATAGAAGAAAAGATGCAATTATGGACAAATCGGACAGGGCTTTCTTGTTCAGGCTATATAGGTAGTATTGTTGAAGGGGTAAAAACCCCTTCTACGTATGATTCAATTTTGCCATTTTACTAATATTTCATAGTTTTTGCACAATTTAGGAAAGTATTGCATCTGTATAAACTGGCAATGACCTTATGTGAGTGAATTGTATTATTATTGATTAAGCAAAATATTTAAGAACCATGTGAAATGTATTCGATTGATGATCAAGAGAAGCAGAAAAAAGCTTTCTCCTTTAAATGTTGGTTACTTCTTCTTTTCAATTCAAACTACGTAAGATATTCTACCATGCAGCACCAAAAGATGTGGCAATGCAGCCAGTCTGATCCGCCACGTCTCAGTTTGTGATGACAGCGGAAGCCAATCTTAATCTGTCTTTCAAGACATCTTGTCCAATCCAATCGTATAAACCGAAACACTAAAGTAAAACGATTTTAGTGCAAACCTCTTTGGTATGAAGTTATATACATCTAGTTATCGCATCGGGGGACGCGAAGGCAGTAAATAGAAAAGTAACAGCACGTGTTTCCAAGGTCCATGGCCCATTCATCTTTCTATCTTTAGCAGTTTGGATTTGATGATAGTGAGAAAGCAAGTACAACTGCCATTCACCTGTCTTGACATTAACCTTGTTTTGCTGGTTACTGGTTAGATGTAGAAATTGAAGGGGTTATTTCTCTTGAACTTACTATTTGTGGATAACCAGAAACCAAGATTACTGAAATCATACATTTTTTATGCTCTGACAAAAATACCCTCTGTTCGATGTCTGAACTGAACCAGCAAATTTTAAGCCAGTATTTAGATGGTTTGGTTTATTTCATTAACATTTTACCCGTATTCAGACATTCCGGAAGACTACTAAACGTAACAAGGTTCTTCACCTTTCTCCTTTGTTTTCGTTAAGGTGAAGGTTAGTATGCATAGTTGGCAGTTGGCAATGAATTGTTGGAAACAATTTCCTTTCCTGTCCATCTTTTGCAACATGTCTACTGAAACTGAAAAGACAGGCCTTGTTTGGGCCGAACAACTTGCAATACAAACAAACTTACCTACCTACACCCCAATCCAAAAAGTCAGAGTTCTTTTAAAATATGATCAAGCCCAAACGAAGGGTCCAAAATTATTCGGTTGAAGGATTTGTGATCTTCTTGAAGATGCACAGCTCCCTAGACCGTACCTAGCTTTTCGTTTCTCCAGTCAGAACAGGCGAGAGTGGACAGATGAGCTGTATGAAGCTTTCTATAAAGGACCGAAATTCTTCACTCACGCAGTTGTTGATAACAGTTGCGTGCAAAGAGTAAAAAGGTGCATTTTTACTTTCTCCCTCTCAACATAAGTTTTCTATCTCATTTCTTGATATACGATTAGATGTTTTTACTCTTTTCTTGTTTCCTACTTTAATTTTTTGACTTTCTTATAAACAGAGAAAGTTTATTACATAGTGGTTGATGTTGATATAACAAGCAAGCCCATGATACGCTAAATATGGGGATGGGGATGATGATAATGATGCTGATGGAAAGCTTTGAAAAAGATATTCAAGGATTGAAGTAAAAACTCACTTTTTTCATTTCCCCTCTCAGCATCCTTTCCCCAACATCATCCCTTTTGTCTTTTGGGAACAGTGTAAGTAGCTATTTATTTATATACATGTTCGGATTGCCCGTTGTAAAACAAGAACTACTCCACCATCCACCAGGGAATACTAGCCGGGGCTGAAGCTCCGAGTTGGGCTAGGAAATCGCATTTCCTTCCCTTCTCTATTTTATTACAGCCAATATTCTGTTTACTCAATGGTCCGGCATAGCATCATCATCGGTCGTCAACACCAAAGTCGGTGCTGAAAGACAATGGAATTTCCTAAATCTATTATAACTACATCCCCATCATTCAGGTTTTCCCAGTGACTGTACAAATGAATGAATGGGTATATCCCTGTGAATCACTCTGATGCTTAAACCCTTCCGCCTACCCCTTTTGCTTCTTGATTTTTTTCCTGAAGATTTTGTCTTTTTCCATCTCAGCCCTTTTCACTATAAATTTTCTCCTTTCACCTTTCCCTCACGTTTTTCCATTCTCCATTACAAAAAAAGCATTGTTTTTTCCCTGGAAGTATCTAGGGAGGGGGAAGATCTTCTTTACGAAGGAGAGTCGTATTTCAACCATTAATACTGGACAGGGTGAAGTATGCAATAGTGTGGGAAGAAAGGCAACAGGAAATTGTTAATCTGGCGGTGATAACATATGGTCATGGTCAATATTTTTTCTTCCCTGGAATGCATTTTTCCTCGTTTCCCGATCGCATCGTTTGAAAAAAAATTGAAGGAGATGTCACTTTCAGGATGCGCTCTTATATTAACAAACTGCATCCCTCCTTCATCTACTCCATTGAAAATCCATTAACTTTCTTTCACTTCCTCGACCTTCTTGAATTTTTTATAAATTTTTCTTTAAAAAAAGTGAATGGAGAGCGTAGACAGTTTGGGAAGCATTCCACCGGTGAAATCTGTAGCCCCTGTTATTACTCAAGTGATGATGAAAAGGGGGAAAGTTCACATTTGAGGGAAAAAAATAACGTCGGTGGTGGTAGCATGAGGTGTTGAAGTGATGAAAATAGCTTTAAAAAGGGAAAACCGGATGGGACGAAAAATGGACGGTTCAAAGAGTTTGTTCCCCCTTTAGGAAAAAACTACTTTGGAGGGCATGTTTGGATCGTCCATCTTTTATAATATTGCACATTACTAGAATGCTCCTCTGCATAAGGAAAATATTTTTAGGAGTAGCATAATGCATGCACACAGGAGGAAACTGAAGGAAAAAAGGATTTTTCTCTCTCTGTATCTTTGTCTCTTGGGCGTCGTTAGATCAAGGAAGGAGAAATATAATGTTTTTAAAAAAGATTCATGTGTTAGCTTATTATTATTACGAACATTTTACAGACTGGGTGGAATGGTTGGAGTGAGTTGACTTTGGATTGTTGCACGGTCGGATTTGAATTTTTATTATGATTCATACTCATCTCTTGGAAGGATAAAGAGCAAAACGTTGTAAAAAACGGTGGTGGTGGCAAAAAGGCAGCAAGTCAACAATGCCCTGAGTTCTCCTTCCCCTTAATATAAAAATGTTGAAGGACTCGAAAAGGAGTTTTTACATTGATTTTTTAATATCCAGTTGAATATTATTTTTTTCAGTGAAATTTATGTTCTGTTTTGGTTTATTACGTCACGTCCAATTAGTGTGTGAAATGTGAACATTAAAGTATAATTGCTGAATATGGATGCGGAGTGGAATACGTCCATGCACATTGCCTTTGCTCCGATGCGACCACCCTTTCTATTTTTCGAAGGATGACAATGGGATGAGCAATAATGATAATTCGGAATATTAAGGGAAGCTCACATCAGGAACGAGCAAAACAGCATCGTTGTTGGGGTGCAGCTATGGACGGATGCATAGGCTTGGATTAGGCCATGCTCTTTTTATCCGCTTTTTTGTTTCCATCCCTGTTCATGTTCTTCCCTTTCTTCGTAATTACCTCTCCGTAAATATTCAACCCTTTCAAGTACCCTGAACCAGATCCGACCCAGCAACCTTCCGTTAATCGTTAATATATAAAAATAAAACTCCCCAAGGACACCACTACTACCACCAACCCCTTGACTATGACCATGAGTCACATTTCTCCAGCACACTGATACTGATAATAAACCAGGGACATTTTTTATTCCCTTTCATGATTTCAATCAAGGGGGACTTGCATTTCAAACACTGCTTTAATTTTGAAGATGTGCGGTCATAAATTTTACCAAATGCTATATTAGGGCGAGAGAAAAATTATATGAAAAAAACTTAATGAACCCAAAAAGGGTTAAGCTATTAGGTTACACAATAATGTTTCTTAATAGTCTAGCTTCCATTGTGACTTTCAATGGTATCAGGACAATAAGGGAAATGCCATTTGTTCACTAAACGTGATTACGAATATTGTATTTAATTCGTATTTTCGTATTCATAATGTAATGCACGGGGATGCGGAACGGGGATTCAGAAAAATATGGTAACTTAAATAATATGGAAGATATGCAATGCTTTAACCCTAACAAACAGCGGAGCGAGATGAGGTTGGGGGAAAATGAATAAAAGCTCATCTCTCCGTAAATAGAAAATTATACATTAAAAAAAGTCTCTTAGGAAGTGTGCATTTTTTTCTAATAACTCTGGCAAAGACAAAAATAAAACTTGAAATAGGGATGTGTCGGATATTTTTGGGCTCACGTTTTTTAAACGGTGCTGGTAATTGTCATAGCAGTCATAATAAAAGGGTAATGAAGGGGTTGAATCAGTTGAATGAACAGTGCGTAAAAAGGTATGGGCACATTAAAACTATGAATGAATGAAAATGAACGGAGATATTATTACGTGTGCAGCTTTTGCTCAAATATGGAATGCGAAGATTGCATTTATACTGCATTGCAAAGTCTCGTTTTGCAAAGTGCAGCAGATATTTTTGGTGGCTCGTTACACTTTTTTATATCTTCACACTTTATGTCCACGTACATGATTATGACCTGGCTAAAGAGCAGGGTGTTGGTGAGCTGAATGGTATAAAATATTTGAAGTTGAAGGTTATGACTGGTAACTGGTGGTAGAGGTAAAGGACATCTACTTATCGTCAAAATAACGGGATATGGTACGATTATTATAATGGCTGGTACGTAGCATGCATCCCCTACGGTGACACAATAGGAGCTATTTTGACGTATCAGATCAGGACCAGAACCACGTGAGAGGGTGAAAGTGCGTATATGCATGGTGAGATGGGCGGATCGATCGTATTAAAAAGCAATAAAGGAGAGCAAAATAATGTATAATATTCTTTTGTATTCATAAATGGCAATTTTTAATAATTTATTCTTTTCATAACTGCAAAATAGATATGACATGGGCAGGTCAGTCAGTTGCCAGATGTGCATAGTTGAAGCAATGCGATAATAATTAAAATCGTAGTAAAAATAAATTTGCGCTTATTTCCATATAGTGTTCCAACTGTATGCTATACTTTCAACTCGACTTTTGGGAGTTTCTCTTCTTTAAAAGGCTTCGCATTTTCAACATCATCCACTGTTTGAGGAATTATCCTGTTCATTGTTTCCGGGAGCAGAAAGAAAGCAAACAAGCCTGCGAGAATACCTGCTGTCCCGAATGTTACGTTTGGAATTTCTTCGGCAGCTGCTGACTATATAATTAACAATGACTTATTATCAACATATATTCCCTACCATTTTGATATAACTGACTAGCCAACAATTTTTTAAAAACTTACCAAAAGATTTATCTCGGGCACAATTGACGCTCCGGAACGAGCAGCCATTATACAAAAGCCAATAGCCGTGTTGCGAAGGCTAGTCGGGAATAATTCTGCTGTATAACTGTTGACTACATTGAATGCAGTAGTAGCTGCCACCTTGGCCGCCATTGATATAGCCGTAGTAATAAGCCCTGAATAAAGTGGAAAATAAGAATCAGGGTCATAATGACGCGCACCAAGAACGACGCGTGGTCAAAAAATTTCAAAGTCCAAAAACGCCAAAAGGTGCCCATAATGACGCGTGATGCTTTTTGTTAAAAAATTATAAGAATGGAGCCATTTTATTCTTCAAATATACCTTAGATGGCTCATCAAATTTAATAGGATACATTTTAAATCTCCTGATTGATCTTTTGCAACTGTCTCAAGCGGAAGCATGGACTGTAGGCATTATGGTTGATTTTGTGTAACGTCAGCAAAAATCTCCCCGGTTGCTTTCAATGGATTTTTGATAGCTTGCTGT
>JAQGAG010001276.1:0-10576 GCA_034696835.1 Lepidocyrtus lignorum | reverse complement strand
GGTGTGAATTTGCGGTGCGGTGTGAATTTGCGGTGCGGTGTGAATTTGCGGTGCGGTGTGAATTTGCGGTGCGGTGTAAATTTGCGGTGTGTTTTAGTAACACTCCAAAAAATCACAACATTGGCATTATATATATTTGGAAACCCTTTTTTTCGCCGCCAAGTTAAGAGTTCGGTATTCGGGCATCCGATGGGCCACTTGGTACAGGAGTGCGTCTCTTTTAACTTCTAGCCATGATTAGGTATATGCCTTATATTTTTACCAATAGACAATGTTGTGTATGTGTGTGTGAAATAAAAATTCTTAAAGTTGATTGTAAATGACATTACGATACATTCCAAAAAAAAAATGTTTGTCTTGAAAGCTATTATTTGATACACCAAGCTTACATCGCGTCACGCAAAAAAATCATATTATTGAAAAATCAATGAGGAGAGGTTGTACATAAGTAGATGTACATACTATAATTCGTACCGGTAATTTACAATTATGCTTTAGTATATCATGCTACGTATGTTGTGGTGTCGTAATTTACCTGTTTCATTGTGAAAGTATGTGTTACAATCAACTCAACCTTAAACGCTTAACACCAACGGCTTCCATTTTCGAGTTTAGCCTGGAGAAATAAATAGTAGAAAAAAGTTTCTTTCCAAAAACACATCCAAATGCAATTGGTAAAAGTGCATATATTTTCCCATTACGAACAATAGCACATAATATGCCTTTTTCGTAGGTCGAATTTACCTTGGCTGTGTTTGTGATGATGAGATATGAATTTAGATGAAATGGTTAAAGCAGCGTTACGTGAGGATAATGATCAATCCTGCTCAAATCAAAACCTTGCTTGCAAGCCTATTCTGGACACCAAAACGAATACAACTCTAATCTGTTACATTTAAAAAAAAAGCAACGACAATTTTACCAAATTATCGGCGCCTAAACATACATACACACAAGTCACAACCTCATTATGTCTGTCTCTATAATATGTTTGATGGTTAAGTAATACATGTATATAAATATAAAGTGATATTGCTAGGCCCAACAGATTAGTTTTTAAGGAAACATGTCGTCGTGTAAAATTAGTGATTCTTCCAACGCTAAATATTTGTCACTTAACATCGTAATGAGCTTTATCCAATTTGTCATGAAATATTGGGATTGAAATACCTTTATCATGTCACAAATAGACAGCCTCTTCATTAAATTCCAATAATATGCTTTCTGGAGCGAGTGCATATCTAAATATCAATTGGATTGGTCATGCTAATCGTAAGAATGTCAGGCTTAACCACTGTAAACAAAATAGGAACCATATAACATAACGTTTTATTACTGAAAGTTATGGGTTTTCCTGATTTTGTGATTTGCACTATTACTAGTGCATATCTGACTTTGGTACAATCCATACCTATTTCTAGAGTTATGTATGACCGTATTTCCTCTGAAACAAGCCTTCACCACTTTCAATTACTAAAAAAGGTACATTTTATAGGGGATTATATCTATCTACAAAGGCATTTACATAAGTAGCTTTGGATGGACTTACATTTCAAGTTATAATTTACTCCTGTTTATGTCGATGTCGATATGGAGTGATCATGCTTGTCAATGTTTCCTCAAACAAATTTTCAAGCACTTGCAATGTAATCTCAACTCAACTCAACCTAACATATGTAAACATGAGCATGCGCTGCTGTTGCCGCTAACGTTTGCTCCAACTGCAGTTTTCTCTCCCCAGTCGTGTTTTATCTTGTCATTTGTGTTCAGTCAGTTGGGATGATATCTGTTTGGTTTTTTTTTGTTGAGCTCCCGTTTGGAACATTTGTCGTCCCGTTTATTTTTATGTTTTTGTTGTGGTTTATTTTTTGAAAACTCAAGTTCAACTTTAATTAATTAAGCTTACGAGCTGCTGCTATTAGCTTTGATATTTTTTTTTGTTTGTTTGTTAATGTTCATGGTTTTCTTCTTCTTTCCATCCGTTTATCAATATTAAATTTAATATTTTGGATTGGAGTTAGTTTTTACCGTGAGGGGATTCGCTTGTTATAAAAGGTAAGGTCATTTGTTTCGGCATATCATAAAATATAAAAATCAATTAATTAAAGTGAAGTAATCACACATGTTCGAGGAGTAAGCATCTGGGTAAAAGTTTACTTATAGGTGGGGTGAAATTAAACAAGTTTAAAAAATGTGGAATTATAGAGGTAGAAGAGAGGAGTCGTTTGCAACTAATTTCAGGTCCGGAAAACCACCTCTACCCACGGGGGGGGGGAGTGGGTCAATGTTGACATTTAACCACCCCTAAAATGTGATTTCTCGACCGATCCCGTCAAAACTTCATTTTTGTTTGGTTTTTTGGTGTTTTATGTGACCACCCACCCCCTGGGAAGGGGGGAGGAAAGGGGTTATATATTCTGAATATATTAGGTTAGGTTAGGTTTGAGAGATCAAATTTGAGAGGTCAGGTTTGAATTGCCCCTCGGGGGTCACATAAAACACCAAAAAACCAAAAAAAATGAAGTTTTGACGGGATCGGTCGAGAAATCACATTTTTAGGGGTGGTTAAATGTCAACATTGACCCACTCCCCCCCCCCGTGGGTAGAGGTGGTTTTCCGGACCTGAAATTAGTTGCAAACGACTCCTCCCGTCTTCCTCTACAATTCCACATTTTTTAAACTTGTATAATTTCACCCCGCCTTTAGCTTCTGTTGTTTGGGATATAATTATTTGGATAATTAGAAACGTACTTATACTTTGTACGTTACTTTACTAGAATCATTAAGGAATACCACCGAGGGTTAGTGTACTGCGCCTCTTACAACAAACATTCCAACAATGGAGGTGCCACTTCAACCATATCATCAGCAGGAAGGGGGAGCATGGGTGTTTGACGACACAATCTATAGGCCCATGAGGATGAATCGTGGGCGTTCTTACTTCCAGTATGACTACCTGGATTTGCGGCGTCGTGAGGATCGTGAGTGGGACTTTAAGACTCCAAAAGAATATCGGGAATGTCAAGAAGCTTGGCTGGTAATGTTGTTACAGTTAATCCAGTTAATCCTTCATTATTATCATCATTATTATCATCATTATTATCATCATTATTATTATCATCATCATTATTATTATTATTATTATGAAATGAGAATGTTTTGATGATACTGATAATGATAATGGTAATGAAACAAAAACCAAGATTTTGAATAAATAAAAAAAAAATGTGTTTATGTTGGTCCCATTTGTTGTTCTTTATTTTGTGAATTCTCAGAGCCTGTCTTCACTTCACAAAGATGCGTATATGACTCGAGGTCATTGGGATTACGAAAAACCCAATGCTGTGCAAATACGAGGGGAACCTGACCTTTGGAACGCTGTCTCAGTAATCCGGAGTGGTTCTGCACTCGATTGGGTTGGAGATCCCGCTGCCGGTGATGTTTCTTTGATGGTGCCATCAATTTCACAAGTAGAAAGAGTGGACCCAGTGGTTGATGATGATGTTTGTGTTGGTGGTGCCGGCAACGAGGAATTTCAGGATGGAAACGGTCAGCGTCAGGAAGAACATGATGATGATGGTGATGATGATGATGAAATTGAGGGGTTAGCCATTCATACACCCCGAAATCTACTCACTCTTCCTACGGATGATGGAGGAGATATTGAGGAGCCTCGTGAGCTTCTTGGCCCAAAACCACGACCACATGCTTCCCTAAAACAACAACGGGAGGGTCCTGTTGCTAGTGAGAATGCAGTGGATGGTGGAAGTTTTTATAGTAATGCTATGCCTGTTCCATCTGTTTCTGTTGATGGTGGTTCTGGTATTGTCTCTGGTTCGATGGAAGGACAACAAGGAATGGATGGTGATTTTGCTAATGTGGTTATTCAAGTCCATCCACAACAACAGCAGGAACAACAACAACGTAATACTGATGAAGCTCCACTTCGTCGTTCCAAGCGTCGTGCTATTGTGCGTAATCATCAGCGACAAGGACAAAGAGGAAGGCGAGAAATTGGGAAACCAAAACCACCATTACGCAGTTACATTTTCTTTTGCCGACAATAGGGCAAAGCAATTGCACGGAATCTTAAAGTTGCTGGAACACCAGTTGGACGAAAAGCGTATGGGCAAGAATTGGGCCGAGTTTGGAAATCTCTCTCACCACAACAGAAGCAACAATTCATTGATATGTGGAAACTTGATAAGGCGCGCTATACACAGGTAATTATTAATGCTCCTGTTGCTTTTGATACAAACATCTACAACATGATACTGAATAAACGTAATAATATACTAAACTACTAAATTAATTCTGTTGTTGTGTTTTCAGGAGATGGAAGTTTACAAAAGGAGTCGTGGTGGTAATGAGGACTAAGCTTGAGGAGGACCAATTGTCATATTTATACTGATGATCTCACTTCAATAATAATATTATTAATATTAATGCTGGTACTACTCTGCTTATGATTTTTTACAGTGGAAGCAACAATGAATTTTATAACCACTGTCAAAATCAAAGTCATCCGTTTGTGTTCTTGTAACTTTGTATTTTACCTGATGTATTATCCACGCTTATTTTAATTTTTAATGAACTGATAATATTTATAAGCTTATATTACTCTATATTCATGATGAATTTTGTTTGTTCAAACTGACTTGTTGAAACAGTTAGTTACCCATGTGCTAGCTCTGAGCGCCCTTCACCCCTGCTTTGAGCGCCCTTCTTATCACCCCCTACTCCGAGCACCCCAGCGATCACCCCTGCTCTGAGCGCCTTATCACCCCTGCCTGGGGCACCTTTTCACCCCATCTTGGAGCACCCAATCGCCCCTGCTCTGAGCACCCTACCACCCTCGTATTATGTTACTAATATAGAATGTAGAATATAGAAAATAGAATATAGTATGAATTCAATTGAAACAAAGATGAAGATCTGCCAGTCCGAATGTTATTTCCTTCCAGTTAGGAAGTTCAAAGAATGCAATTCCATGCATCGCTGAAAATCTGCATAGGTATTATGCAGAGCTACAGCTACAGAATCAACTAAAATTCATCGCTCAGCGTCAGATTCATAAACCAAAAAAACTATTTAAGAATTTGGTTAAAGTATCCACCGACCCACCTAAGAATTAAAGTGTTTGCTGTAATTATAAGACACTCGAACATACTCACTACAGTATATACAAAATCACGTTACGAATTAATTCATAACATGCATAATATATGGCATATTCTTAGTCACACCTATAATGTCAACGTCCTAATATATGCTCACCAAACATTATTTTGTAGATGACATTAGTTTGATCTATAACATATGCCGTATTTCCTCTAAAACATGCCCGGCGTATTTCCGAAATTCCAGGTCCGAGGCGGAGGTTTGTTTTGGAGGCAGCCTTGTTTTAGAATGGGGCTAATTTTCGTAAAATCACATTTAGCTATTTGTTGTGCTGGATAGAAAGTCATCAAGTCAGACTTTTTTTTCTGAAGAATTTTCCCAATGCACATTGCATATAAAAAGGCTTCTTTGCTAATCTCTCTTCAGATATGGATTTTTATCTGGACCCAAGGGCCGAGCCGTGTGGGTGTTTTTATGGGTGTTTTGGGGTCAAAAAGGGGGTCGTATGTGGCAAAATAATGAATTTCACTAATTTTCCCAAAACTTGTGAGTGTTTTGCCACCCACAGTGGCTCGGCCACTGTAGGACCTAGTGAATATTTTAAGAGAAGCTCAGAATGAACAGTGGCTTGTATTAGGGAGAGGGGTGTTCAGAGGGGGCTTATTTTTTTACTAAAAGGGAGGCATGTTTTTGAGGGAGGCGTTTGTAAGAGGAAATGCGGCAATAAATTTCTGAGCTTATATAAACCAACAAATTATCAAGCACTATTTTCTAGGAATCATCTTAAATGCGGATGCTCACACATTGGGGCCGATGGAATGAGTTAAAATAGCTGCGAATGTAACACGGCTTATTAGAGCAAATTTTTAGATTTAAGGCGATGGGGTGCTCAAAGCAGGGGCGATTGGGCGCTTCAAGATGGGGTGAAAGGGTGCTCGGAACAGGGGTGATTAGGCGCTCAAAGCAGGGGTGAACGTTAGGGTGCCCAAAGAATGGGGGGATAAGGCGCTCAGAGCAGGGGTGATCGCTGGGGTGCTCGGAGCAGGGGGTGATAAAAAAGGGCGCTCCAAGCAGGGGTGAAGGGCGCTCAGAGCTAGCACATTAGTTACCCTATAGTTTTTTGTATATACTTTTGTGATTTGTGTGACTACATTTTAACAACCGGCTACATGTACTTTGAAATTTGCCAATATTACTAATTATATATTACGTCTTCATTAAAATAAATCTACTAATAAAAAAAAATGAAACAACTCGTCTTGTACTATTGGTTTATTGAATGATACAAAAAAAAACACTTTTGGCTAATTAGTAACTAAATAGTTTCGAAGGAGGAGACATTTGTACGAAGATATATATATAAAACAAATGTGTAATTTTGGAAATTTTCCCTGGGCACCTGGTATAGAACGTTGTCGGTGGAAAAAATATGGATATTGAGGTATCATGGAAATTGTTTGTTAGGAGTGAAATGTTAGTTGGCAATTTCTAAACAATAGTATCAGCATTAAAACAAAAGTATTTTGGAGACAAAAAGATCAAAAAATTTCCTCTCACCATACTGGTTTTATTGTTTGTCATTTGAGGATAAATTGAATAGCATTTTTAACTTGATCAGTTGAATGGTTTCCGAGAAAAGTAGTAGGTACGTTTAATTACATGTTTTACTTAACTTGATTTTTCAAAGTGATAGAATGTAAAAAAAAAACTAAAGAAAAAAAATGAAAAAAAAATGAAAATTGCACGGAGATCAAGGTGATATAAGTTTGAAATTGACTAGATAAATAGTTTATGAGAGGTAAATATTTCAAGTCATAGAGTCAAACATAAAATTGACAAAAAAAACACATCCTAGATATGCTATCGTATGGATTCAGTTCATTTCAATTTCGTCTATGGCTTCTATTGGACCTATTCAGTTTTCAGTGGTCACAAAAACTCTGTCAACCATACATGTATTCTGTGTACTTACATAGGTTAATAATATTATATACCATAATGACGTGCCAGCGTCACCCAAACAAATCCCAATAGTCCAGTACCTACATTCACCCAGCCCAGTGGTGGGATATACTCCAAGACACATAAATCCATATACGGGAGGTTTTCATCAAATTAATGGAGGAATTCGGAGTAGTAATGGGGTCATCATCATATGTCCATGTGGAAGAGGAATTTATACTGCGGAAGACAGGGTAATAATAGATCCACTTGTGACTACAGCCACTGTCAAAATACCAACCAGAGGAGTGCCTCTCCAACCGGAGGTGCAGCTTCCATTACAATCATTACAATCATTACAACCTGCACTTGTTCTATAGTGAAAACTCCTGGCATTCATTAAAAAACTTTTGTGTTTAGACCGTACTTTATGGTGTCCCAAGAATGGGTTGTTTGTGTATTGTAATAGGGAGCGAGCCACTAACTATGATGTTGAAAAGAATGTGTTGTTTACAGTTAGTTTCCCAAAGCTTGAAAATCGCAAAAACAAAAGTTATTTTTATTGACAACGTCAATAACTCTGTAAATAAATCCGTATAATATTGTTTATTGTTATTTAAACGAATGTGGTGTCGTTATATTAACGTCGATAAATGCTTGAATGATTTTTGGGTCTGCTAAAATTAGAAAATACTGGTTATTATACATATGAAAATAACGTGTATTTAATTAGTACCTACTATTGTTTGTGTGTAATAAAAAAATTGTATTATTCCCGTACCTTAAATAATAAAGGCTTATGGAGGGTAAGGGTGTGTGTATGAATATTGCGAAAAAGATTTATGCCGGGTGGTACCGCAAAAGCTAGTGTGTAATAATATTGATCGACCAACCATCATCAACATCAAGCTTTTAACAAGTAGGTTGCACATATTATTTATTATCTTTAGATAGATTTATAGGGAGACTAACTAAAACCAGCGGAGTTCCGTGTACACGGAACTAACTTTTTACACGGAACTTTTTACACGGAACTTTTTACATGGAAAGTTTTGGGCAAACGAAACTTTTTACACGGAAGTTTTGCACGGAAAGTTCCGTGCACACGGAAGTTTTTACATTGAACTTTTACACGGAACTTTTACACGGAAGTTTCAATACCTGTTTGGTAAAGTTAGATTCGGCCAGGTTGGTTTTTTAGAAAAGGCCATGTACACCCTTTTTGCAAGTGGAGTATTGTAATATGTATATGTCTGTAGGTTAGGTTAGGTTTGTTTGATAGGGAAAGCTGTGTACAAGTTTACCATTTTTACTATTGAGTATTTGTTTAAGTTTAGGTTAGGTTAGGTTAGGTTTGTTTGGGGGGTGGGGTAATGCTAAGTGCGGGCTCACGTTTTAGGTTTGTTTCGGGGTAACGCTATGTACGGACTCTCTGGTTTTGGGTTGTTTGGTTGTTAAAACTGTATAAAGGCTGTCAGGATATGTTAGTTTTGTGGAGAAATGTGTTTTGTGAAGGCAGAAAAAGGCAAGCAGCTCCTCCATTGATTTTAAAATTTGGTTTTAGGTTAGGTTAGGTTTTATGTAAACGGTTGTTTACACAAGATTAGTGTTGCATCAAATTTGTGAAAAACGCTATCAAGTAGCTCAAAAATTCTGACATCGACAATGTAAATTTGAAGCTCGTTCCTTTTTGTCAATCAACCGGAAAAATATTAGAAAACTAAAGTTGTCACGAGAAGAGGGATGGACCTAACCGAAAAGCCAGTACAGTTTCCCCTATCAAACAAACCTAACCCGGGAGCCTGTACACAGCTTGCCCACCAAACAACCCTACCCAACCTAACCTAACCTAACCTAAATATACATAGTAAAATACTCCGTCGAAAAAGGAGTATACATACATGGCTTTTTTTTAAAACCAACCTGGCCGGATCTAACTTTACCTCACAGGTATTGAAACTTCCTTGTTAAGGTTATATGTTTCATGTAAAAGTTCCGTGTAAGAAATTCCGTGTTCCATGTGTAAGTTCCGTGTAAAAGTTCCGTGCAAAAGTTCCGTGTAAAAAGTTCCGTTTGCCCAAAACTTCCATGTAAAAAGTTCCGTGTGCACGGAACTTTCAGTTTAAAAGTTCCGTGTAAAAATTCTGTGTACAAGGAACTTTCCGTGTGTAAGTTCCGTGTAAAAGTTTCGTGTAAATGTTCTGTGTAAAAAGTACCGTGTAAAAACTTCCGTGTGCACTGAACTTTCTGTGTACGACTTCCGTGTAAAAGTTCCGTGTAAAAAGTTCTGTGTAAAAAGTTCTGTGTAAAAAGTTCCGTGTAAAAAGTTCCGTGCGCAAGGAAGTTTCGGTGTACAAGGAAAAGTTCCATGTACTCGGAAGTGTTCCGCTAGTTTTAGTTAGTCTCGTTTAAAGAATCTTGAGATTGATCTGCACTGGATTTCAATCTGAGTGTCAGTTTGCAATTGTAATTGGCGTTTATGTATGACATGTATGAGAATTGTTTGTTTTATGTGAGTATGACGATAATGTGTGTACTTTCCATATAAAACTACATTACAACTTGTTATTATTTTATAATGCAACAGTTAGTTACGTTTGCAGTTAGTTGCTTACTTTCTCCACTGAGATTAAAAATTCATTTTGCAGTTGAATAAAGTAAAGAATTGTTATTTTTCGGGGATGGGGTGCCCAAAGTGACAAAGTGACACGAGGTCAAAAAGTTTCAAAGTCTACAAACTCCAAAAAGGTGCCCAAAGAGACACGCGATCGTTTTTTGTTTGTTAACAAATAAACCTTGTGAAACGAATAAAAAATGGGGATGTGTATGACATTTTTTGTTTCGGTTATCATAATTATTTACATATATTATAATACTCCTTCATTACTAACATATTTGAAAAAGAAAAACAATGCATCCACTGGGCACCAAAAAAAACCCTGAAGTATACGTAGAAGTAAAAAGAATTTATTCTTTCGTGAAATAAAAAGTCAGTTGCGTCTAGGATCTCCACGATCGCAGATTGCACAACAAATGTTGTTCGTTTGTGCATTACGAAACGGGGTAAAGTGAGTTACCAGCGAGCAAAAAAAGGACACTCATGTTATCCTCTAGTGGGCTAACGCGCATACATGCAGGTATAAAACATCAAGTCATCAAAAATTCATTAAAACCAACTGGGCAGATTTTTACTGGTGTTACGCAAAATTAGCCGATAATTTTAGTCACTTTGGGCCCCTTTTGGAGTTTGTGTACTTTGAAATTGTTGGAACTCGTGTCACTTTGCCTGTTTGTCACTATAACCCTGACAAGTAAAGTACTTTAGGTGAGGCATCAACCCAGAGATATGACGATATACGTTTTGTACAGTTTTTCAAGCGGTATACGATGTGTATTTCATTTGCCTGTCAAAATAATATGGAACGCCACAAATTACGAATATCTCCTGGTAAAACCCATGAAAACCCGCATAAAATGCCGTCTCCTGTCGAATACCTGATTCAGACTAAATCAT
>JAQGAG010001275.1:0-10576 GCA_034696835.1 Lepidocyrtus lignorum | reverse complement strand
CACACACTCTTTTATGCTTCTATTTTTTCTATAGATAGATTCCAAATCCTTAGCCTGCCTACAGTACAGTGTCCACTATGTATCGGTTTCAAAAACGTGTATACATGCCTCTCTAATTGGATTGGACGATGGAAAGTGCATTTTAACTTTTTATTTTATAGTTTTTAAAGCATGCGTGTATTCTTATGCCTATAGCTACTTATGCAATGTTTTTCCTCGTAAATAAATAAGTCCAGAAAACAACCAAGCAAAGTCTAAAAACAAAGAAGAATTTTCCATTTGCGTGTATTTTTTTTCTGTTGAATAACTTACCTAAATAGGTTGTTGTACTGCTATAATTTCCTTGTTTGTTTGTATTTATGCATTGCTTCGCGTTCTTAACGAGTGGTAAGAAAGGACAGAGGAAAATGTAGGGAAATAAATTCCTTCTTTCGGATTACCTAAAAAGGTCCATATATAAAGAAGTATTTATATAATTGCCACACTTTCGTTCCTCCCACCGTGTGACCATGAAGCATGAAGCTTTGTCAATAGATTTCTTCTTGAATTCCACCAAATATAAAAATAGCTAGGAAATGTGCATCATTCCACTTCGCCCGTGTACTATTAAGCACAAGTGTTTCTTCTCTCGGCGAATGGGATTTGTTGAAGAAAAAAGTTGACTTTTCCCATCCCGAATTTCGTAAGCATTTCAGACATAAACAGAAATTGTTACGACTTTAACTGTTACTGCTATCAGTTGATGTAGAGAAAAACCGTCTACTTTTTTGGAGGAAAAAGTGGATTGCTGTATCACAGCGTTTTCGTCCTTAGCCATATGCATATAGTGCGGAGTGTATCCCTCCTGTCTAATTTCAGTTTCACTAGACTTGGGAAACCCATAGTGGGGGAAGGACCGTCATAATAAGAATTCTCTATTTACACCCTGAGTGGTCCTCAGGTACGTAGATTTCATGTAGTGATCATGATGCTGATGATGATTACATTAAGATCATGATTTCCAAGTTTAACTGCTCACAGTAAACTCAAAGCAGTTTCTAGAACCTTTTCCATCCCGTCCCTTGCAACTTTCCCCAGTCTTTAATATTCACTATATTACACTCTAGTCAGTTTATACTGGACAGTTTGTGTCAAGTAATTTGGTGTCAGCTAGACTCCCAGGTACCCGCACCTACTACCACCCTCGTCTTTCCGTAGTATCATATCATGTTGTTTCAGCTCCGTTAAAAAAATCGAGTAAGTATAAAGTACCACCCGGCAACGTGCTACTAGGGCAATAGGATGCACTAACGATAAGTATAATGTAGCCGTTAACCGACAGAGAAAGACGATGATCAGGACAGAAATGTGTATGAGCTGAAGGAGGGGAAGCGTCAGAATAAGAATGCCGAAACACAATAATATCATCTTCTCCCACTCGAAATGAGATCTCCCTTACGAATACTATCATTGGCATCATCTTCCCATCCCATATCCCCTTTTAAAGCTCACGTATTTATCTATTTATGAGATATACGCTGGGTGTTGTTTTCCTTCCTTATCGTCTTACTTGGGTGTTTTCATCTAGTGCTAAGGGACATTTTAAGGAGATTGGGATAACATAAGTAAGAACCTTATTTATATAAGCCGAAATGGAGAAAAAGGGCTACCCCCACTGGTATGTCTATTTACAGATATATTTTTTCTTTAATGAGAAAGGAAGAAAAGCAATGACAATGACGTAATGACTCAGTACTCCAATAACTTTAGAGGCGGTTGTGGTATTATTGGTGAGGTGAGCAGCACTAGAAAGATCTGACACACAACCACGATGATGATTACTCGGGTTTTATTACAAAACTGAGGGAACGAAGCGTTAAAAGTGTACTTTAGCAGGATACTTGTAGATGTAGGTTACACAATCAAAAATATTTCCTGGAGGACGCATTTCTTTAGGGATATCACTTGAATTCTCCTCGCTCTCCTTCTCAATTATCCACGAAGTTGATGGGAATAGATACTGCATAAACGCGGCTTGCATGTTGGTTCTGACGCTGACTCCACTCGACGAATAAAGGGAGCAAATAACAGGGGAAAGCAAAGGGAACACTATCAAACTAAATGTGGAAAGCCGTAAAACAATTGGAAGATGGTGGGAGAGGGAATGAATGAAAAAGGGAAAATAGGAAATGACTTGGATTAGAAATCCTATTTCGGAGGGAAAAGGCATTCCATGTTCAGTTGTTGGTAGCCACTCTCACACCACCCAACCCTGGAAAATTCAATCCTTATTATTGCTCCAGCAGATTAAATGAGATGTGTGTCAAGTGGTGGAGGGATGGTTGTAGCCCTACTTACATTCCCAACCCAAAACCGTTTTCAAAAAGTCTTGAACTATTTTCAGGAGAAAGTGAGAGAACAAGAGAAGCGGGATATTATTATGAGAATGAGTACATAATGAAGTTATGTAATGCTGGAAGTGTGTTGGGTAGGTATGGAAAGCAGTAAAAAGTGGAATTGCAACTTGCTTACCCTCCCAGTTGTTTGAGGAGATAGAGTCTGCAAATGACTGGGCATGTGGTTTACGTACCGAAATCCGATTACAGTTGTCTCACAAGAAGGGAGATTGGAATGACTGAAAAATAAATAAAACTGTAGGCACGATAGTTAATACAGTTTTAAAGTACGTATACCTATACCTATTACAATAATGCAAAACCACTGCAAGTAGTGCAAGCCCTTAGAAGCCCATTGTTTTTTAGAGAAATCTCCGCCATCTTTTTTGAATGAAGGTTTAAACAAAAATTATACATGCTAAAGAGGTACATATTAAAAACCCCTGTTTAGCTTTTCCCTTTCATCCACTCCGCTTAGGTACTTTACTTGGGAGGAATGAATGGGAGTAACGCTAAAGAGCTCTTATTTCTAGTATCCAGTTTATTTCCGTGACAAGGTGACAGTCACACTCAACGTTTCGCGGGAGAGCATTAGCATTATGTAAAAAGGCTTAAGGAGCAGTTGAGAAGACTGGAAAAGTATGTCAGGAGAGTATTCATTTACTCCCCGTTTTCCCGAGGAAGTTTGATTTCGTGTCTCAGTCTGTATGGATACTTGTCGAACAGAAAACTGGAAAGGGAGACACGTCTTTGACAGTCAATGTAACATACAGTTTTCCTTTCCTCAAAAAGTAAGTTACAAACTTTAATGCTGTGTTCAACCACAACCACAAAAGGAAAGTAACGAACGATGCACATGTCCTTAAAAGGGGACATCAAAAGTTAACAACTTGCAAAAAATTGTCAGTTACACTCACTCAAAAACCGTGGGATTCAATTTCAGAAAATTGCTAAAAAATGAATATATGGGAGGAGCAACGACATCATTTCTAAAAAGCAGCATAACTAAAAAATATTGCGGAAACCATACATGAGTTGATTTGCATATCAAAAAATATTGAGTAGCTAACAACCCAGCTGAAGTGACTGTCCCTGTTATATTTGCGGGGGATTTTCTTGGAAGTAGACCGTCCAGGTTGAATATTATGCGTACTTTCTATTACCCAACCACATGACTGTGGGTTCGCTACTCTCCATTCCCTTTAGCTCTCAAATGAGACAACTTTGTCCAACATTTCTTTTACTTTTTAGGAGCTCCATTTTATGTACAAAATGTGAAAAGTGGGCTCCCAGTGGACGACCTTTCAAATTTTATTTCTCCCATTTGCATTATTGAGGCTTTTCATTCCCTTTTAGTAACGGGAAAGATGTGGAGAAAGGAGGGAAAATAAAATTGAAAAGATGGAAGGTGAAAGGTTGAGGGAAAATTGGTGGAAGCCACAGGAACTTCTAACGGTCTGCAAATAGGTAGATACTATAAAAGCAGCTGTGGATATTTGTAGTAAAAGATAAGTAATATGTGCTCTCTATTTTTGTATGAGGTTTCTTGCATATTTATAGCTAGCATATATGAGAAAAAATCCTCTTACTATGGCTCTTTTTAAGTTTTCCTCCCACTATATCCCCACTCTCGCTCCACACACTACTTAATATATGTCATTGAAGAGACCTTGCTCTAACTTCTGTTTTGGAAGTGTACTACCTCCACCGCCACCTCACCGAAAGTGAACGGAACATGCATTTTGTCTCTGTTGTCTCTTTCACTTTCTTTAAGATGATTAGAAGATTTTTTTGTGGAACGCCTCCACCCTTTTGGTGTACATCTTTCATACTGAAGAAAACTAGGACATTGTTGTCCTCCCCTGCTCTTATACAGATCTCATGGTATATTATTAACCTATTTTAAATTCCAAAGGTAGACCTTTCATCTTCATCTTTATGTATATTCATGGAACGCATTCCAATTTTTTTTGGAAGTCAGCATGACTTCTGTCTAGTTTGTTTCTTGGAGACTTTCGTGAAGAAGGGACTTTATCTTTTTAACATTCACATTTTATGCTAATATCTCCCCGTTTACTGACAACGGACAGGTTTTGTCTGGTATGGCCATTCCATTACCATCAAAGTCGATGCGCAAGTAATTTATTGTTGACCTTGCAGACCTTGTCACTATGCATCTTCATATTTGTGAAGTGCCTACTAAAATAGGTATGTGGAGTATGTCATGCGATTTTATTAGAATATGATGAAAGATGAAAGACACAAGGACTTTCATTCAAATTCTCTGAAGTGGTTTGTATTTATCCCTTTTTATATTTTGCATTCTTTTCCGTTCTCCAACCTTGTCTTGACATAGTTGACATGTCCCGCTTTCTTCCAAGAACGGTTGGTGGTCTACTGCGACTTGGCCTCAAATAGGGATCCAACGGAGATCTTAATCTAATTCTTTGCTGTTCTGCATGTTACGTAAATTCCAGACAGGAGAGGCAGGATACATTTCATTGATCGAAATAAAGCATTTTTCATTTCGCTCATCTGAATAGCAAATCATAAAGGGGAAGTTGTTAGCTTCCTGGAAAGACAGAAATTACTTTATGTTATTTTCTCATAAAAATGTCCTACTTACAATCAGATCAATTCCATGCTGGTAGTTTTACTCAATTTTATCTTGTTTTATCAAGGTCATAAACCAGTTGGCCAACCTAGTAACACAATATAAAAATTAAAATAGAATGAACCTATTTCAGAAACGGGACATCCTAATTTATGTATTCATTACAAACCGATTAAAATGTAATCAGTGCGACTGTATTGCAGGAAGTCTTATTTTTCTCTAATCCATGCAGTATGAAAAAGGAAAAATAGTGTTTTGTTCTGACCTTTTGTTCTCGTATTAAATATTGAATTAGGTAGATATAAATATGGATTATCTTTTGCAAAAAAAACGATTTCATCACAATTTTCATATTTTGCAATTCAACTAGGTTGCAATGTTTATTATAATTTCATGATAGAAAATATAAGGTTGTGTTGCAAACGACAAAATAGAGAGCAGATCAAAAATTTCCTATTTATATGCAACTGCAAGGTCTTCTACATAATCATAATCATTATCAAGAGCTATATAGTGTAGTGTACATACAGCTCGTCTGACCTACATTTGAGTATAAATTAAAATTTTCTAGTCTAATATGACGATGTAAAGATGATATGCCAAATATTAAAATTGTCGTTATTCCAAAGAGAGTAACATTTATCTTTTGTCAGTTGTCAGTCTCCCCTCCCCAATTCCCTGTCATGAGAAGCCTCCGCTTTTCTTCCAAAATGGACTTTATTTTGGGTTGGTAGTTGCAGGGAAACAGCAAAAACCCCAGTGAAGTGGATTAAATGTAGTATCTCATTCTGGTTAAACCGCGGTGATGGTTCGATTCGAGGAATAAAGTACGACATCTAAATCATCATTATCACAATGAGGATGGCAGGAACCGGAAAAGGGAAAGAATTAACATTCCATATTGCGTGAGTGCTATTAGCTCTAGGTGGATTCCGGTTTTTGCTACTTAGCTTACTCGTGTATCCTGAGAAAAAAATCCATCTTTTTTCCATTCTCCAAAAATATTAATGAACCCTTTTACGCTTTCATGCACACAAGTAGCGTTCCACGGATGGGGAGATTGGAACAGTAAAAAATATTTTCCGCAGTCATCGTCCCATTTATGCTACTTTTCCTTGCTTTCACTTCATCCCACTTTTGTAACAACCCATTCTGACAATATTTTTCGAGTTATTGTCGATCATCATGCGAGCGATGATGATAACGATAATAATTTCTCGTTCTGTTGCAAACTTATGGTAATTAGTAGAGCCTTGTACTTTCTCCTTCTCTGACAAGAATACTATTGACTTTTCTAATGATGGGCCGAGGGAAAGTAAAGTCTTTGCATATTCAAAAGAATGGATTTAGTAGGTTAGCGTATTCAGCCTTTACTTATCTATTTTTTATGATAAGGCGTTTCCTTTCCCAGGAACTGTCTTATTTATTCATCACGGACAGGCACGTGGAGATCTCCTCTGGTATAGCTAGGGTTGGTCCACATATGTCAACCCTATCTGATTACGACATGTTTGTGGGTCCGTGGGAATGTAAGCTGCTTTTTGTGATTTTGACCTAGTCTGAACCCGGAGCCGGAAAATTTTCCGAAATTTTTTTGGCAGCTTCTAGATAATTTTGGGAAAGGGAGTTATCAAATAATTATGCCGAATAAAAAAAAGATCTTTATCTTGAATGTACTGGAAGGCACACATTTTACATCGCAGTATAAACATTTCAATAGAAAGTTCTGTAATTTGCTCGTATCATTTTTCTAATATTTACCTCACAATATTACGATAGATTACAGGATTTTGCCTGGAGAAAAAATGGAAATGCTTATATTTCGATTTTTCCAACGCCCACCGGTTTCATCGGTTTTACTATTTAAAAACCAAGATAATGCTACTGTTAGACATGGAAGGCTGCGTCAATACGGCATGACACGACAAGGGAACATTTTTCCAACATGAATTCTTTCATAAATATTTGAACTTTTTTTCATTCAAAAATACGAGCCAACTTCCAATTTTCTCCTCACTCTTAAAGAAAATTCAAAGATTTTTATTATGAGCAAGGCTACATACATAACTGCATGATATTTTGTGAATGACATGCCATGGGTTAGATTGGCTATATGTAAATAAAAAATTGATCAAGTCTCTTCCAAGCCATAGGCCCGTATTTTACCGCGCTAACTTTTCCCAGGGAAAGTAATAGTTTTAGTAACTTGTCGCTCCATCCGACCATTAAAATGAGATACGGTTATCGATTTGCAAAGTGTCTCAAATCATTAGGCTAGCGTTAACTTTTCCCACTGGCTGTATCAGACAAGATCACTGTAGGTTTTTTTTCGCTGCTCTTACCCTAGAAAGTGATGATGATGATGATGATGCGGCATATACAACCGCATGCATACTAGTCATAAGCCTTTACTTAAAAAAAATGACTTTAAGACATTGGAAAATTGTATTTATGCCTAGTGGATATTATTCTACTCAGAACAAAGGCAAACTGTGTGAGCATCTACACGCCAAAATATATTAACGTTTTAGATGGCTTTCTTCACATCGAACAGCGCTCATTTATAACGGCGTGTATTTATAGTGGCGTCTTGAAATTTCCACGGCAAATACCGCACCACCAACGCCAGGCTCCTGTAAAACAGTAGCAAATTTAATGATACCACCACCATTACCACCGCATCATGATCACACACGAATAATATTATTCCTTTTCTTCCTTCATGGTGGAGAAGACAACAGGAAAGTTATCCTTTCCAACTTCCACTTTCTGCAATATAAGTTGGAATCTCCTTCCCCAGACCAGACAAATTATGCAGACCGAAAAAAGCTTCGGAATAGTTCATGTGTGGGCATAAAGATAGAGAAGGAGGGAGACTAGCACAGGGTTAATTTATTATTCATGCGACATATTTCATGCAAATTATGGTATTCTTAACTGCTACTTTCCGATTATCTTGCGGATCGTTTTTCATCACGTGTCATTGTGCCGTTTTGCTCGGTATTAAATGTTTCCGACGCACTTATTCCAAAGTAGAACATCGTCAGATTTTCTGCCATTTGGGTGTTCCCTGTAAGAAGTCACCAGTCGTCATTTGGTCTCTTTTAGGAAATCTTAGTTAGTAAATGGGACAGGATACGAAAATATTTGTATTTTGCTTTGTAATCGTAATCACTTACATGTGTATTTCTTATAGTGCAATAATATCGCATTTAGGTGGGTACGCGTGTGGAACAGAAAAGGTGAACTTTTGTGGCAGTCTGCCAAGGCAGATGAGGGAAAATACTCTGAATTTTAAATTCCACATGAAAAACTTTTATGCTTTTGTGCGCTGATCTGGGCCATGGAGAAGCGTAAATAAAATGTGGGCTAAAGAGCTATTGACTGCTACGCCCAGGCTAATTTCACCAAGTAATTTGGGAGTTGGTGTATAAAACGATAATTTATTTTTCGTGTAAGTTTCTCCTTGTGCGATATTTACTGCTAAAGTGTACATGATTACTAATGTTGTTATTACTCAAAATGCTTTTATTGCTTGTAATGAGTAGTGTACCGAGCAATTTTAATTTTATGCTTCATTTGAGTCCTACGGCTTAGGTTTGGTATAGTATCCCCACGGTGCAGTTTTAATGGCTGAGAGTCGGGAAGGGATTATGTAGCGTATATAAATGCTGATATTTGATAATATATTTATATATGGTTCTTTTGAAGGAACCTCTGCATCGAATGGAATTTTAATGCTGTTGGGGCTGTGCGACTGGGGAATAGGGCATACTTGACATATCGGGATTATCCTTTAAAATTACACAAAGCCCCATACCCATTTCCCCATTCCTCCACTTTCATGTTTTCATTAAAGTACCTTGTACCTTCGATAATGATGAATGAATTACTAACGCTCACCCATCTACTTACTTCATTACGCTCCATGACAGATATAATAGCCATTCCATGTTCAAACGATAGTTTCTCAGAGATTGTGTTGCGTCACCTCGGTTCATAGTGTACAATATGCGGTGTTCGTGATCGCCTTTCAGCCACTCCTTCCTAAATTCTAAATAAGACATTCAGCTCCAAAAGTTGCGAAAATGGAAATGACTGACGTCTTGTTTGGTAGCTTGGAAAAACAGTGTAGGTAGGTATTTATCACTGATTAATTAAAAGATAAGCTAACGAGTCCTTGGCAGACAACGTATTGATGGCTCATTTTGCCCACTTTTTCCAGACATACAACCTTAGAATTAACTTGTCTATTTGTAAGTTATGTGGACGGCCATTTGCATACATTTTACCTTGACATTTTAATAAGGTTCGACCTTCCAGCTTCAAGCTAATGAGTCGAAGATTCCTGCACAAAGAAATTTGATATTGGGAATCGAACAAATGGCACACTGTGTCAATGAACCAATAATCAATATAATGACTTTGCAGAAATTCTAGAAAAACGTTTGTCGCGGGCTTATGTTCCTCCACCAACAGCACTAAAAAATTCCTCTTACCATTATCATTGATCTTAAACGTATTTCATTTCTTCATTTCACCACATGAAAAACTAATGGGCATGGAATGTTGAGGATGAGATGTCATCTCTCAAATGGAAAAACTAAATTACTATATTCTGCACTGATCGGTAATACCAAAACAGCCTCAGCGTTAGTGCCCCGCATAACTGCACATGAATAAAAAATGCAAAACAAGAAAGCTAAAGCGAACACAGTAAGTATCAAGCAAATAAAAAAATCTATTCTCGTTTGAACTAGATGTAGGAAACGGCAAATGTCATTATTGGCAGGGACTGTGATCACATGAACAAATCAAACGCAAGAAGCTTGGTTTAAAAAGGACGCTTAGCTACATGTATTCAAGCCATTCCAAGAGGAAATAAAATGATATGATCGTGATCAAGCGATGCTTTTTCATTGCACCAGTTGAAGTATCAGGAGGGCAATGTAACGAAAATTAACCCAAATACTTTTCACTTTATGCATATTTTGACCCGAGCCACTTTAACTTTGACTTGACTCAACGGGGAAGGTAAATACAATGTGTTACAGTGTGTAGTACTAGCAATTTTACTAAAATTATTGCATTTTCATTGAAACTTGAATGTGAATTTGGAATGGGAAAGTGAGATTTACAACAATTTCAGCTACTCCAGATAATTTTTTCCGACGACACCCTTATAAAATGACATAAATGAATGTAAAAGGGAGATTGAAATACTCTAGTTTTAGCTGTGTACAACTACTAACCATGCTATATAAAAACGTAATGTTTTATACCGTTCCCAAAAAGAACTCCTCACATTTGCTTGAAGCTCATGCATCATCCGGCTCTTGCATATACCTATATGCTTTAATAGTTCAGTAGTTTCATTTCCTCCATAAAATGGTGCTTGAGCTTTAAATTATTGCTCGGAGTGTGCAAATGAAGACAGTTTTAGATGAGATTCCAATGTTGGATTGTGCCCAGGAATATGAGATTGTTATTGTTTCAATACCCTTACGATCCAAATTTCAGCAAGAATGTTATATCTCTCTAGATTGTCGAACTTCTGTATACAAAAAATATTGTTAGAAGGGAAAGT
>JAQGAG010001274.1:0-10577 GCA_034696835.1 Lepidocyrtus lignorum | reverse complement strand
TGGGCTGAAGAACTTCACAGTTTCTGGAAGCAATTAGGGCGAAAAATCCGGGATGATGTGAAAGTTAACAGCACACGGCATTCCATGTACCACGTCTCCCATCCCGTAATCGTTCCGGGAGGAAGATTTAAGGAGTTCTATTACTGGGACTCTTACTGGATCCAAAGGGGATTATTGGTCTCAAATATGTCGACCACTGTAAAGGGAATGATTGAGAATTTCATGGAGATGGTGGAGACCCTAGGATTTATCCCAAATGGTGGACGAATTTATTACCAAAGATCTCAACCTCCCCTCCTCAGCGCTATGGTGGATAGCTACTATGAGGCAACAAAGGATGTGGATTTTCTTAAAGGGCATATTGGCACCCTGATTAAAGAATATAATTTTTTCAAGCATAACCGTACCCTTAAATTTTCTGTCGCTGGGAAGGAATACGAGATGGCACATTATAATGTGGAATTGACAGATCCAAGGCCAGAATCCTTCAGGTTAGCATCCCATACTTTAAAATTACATTTTTGTTCCAGGTTGGAAATTCAAACTTACTCGCATTGATTGCTTTAAATAATTTATTTTAATCGTTTCAGAGAGGATTATGAAATCGTCGAGGGAATGAACGCGTCGGAAATTGATAAAGAAATTATGTACGCTAACTTGAAATCTGGAGCTGAGTCCGGCTGGGACTTTTCGAGTAGGTGGTTTGTGCTTCCAGAAGGGAAAAGCTTAATTGATGGTAAGATTTTTTATGTTCATTTTACATTTAATAATATGGAAGTCTTGTCTTGATTACTTCAGTCAACTATAAAATTTACTCCGTATTTTAGGCACGCTTACGGATACTAAAACGATGGATATCATTCCAGTCGACCTCAATAGCTTTTTGTATTGGACTGCTAAGCTTCTATCGAAGTTTTGTGACTTGGTAAGTGTTGTTCATTCACAACATTATACTTGTAACATTCATTGAATCGTTTTTGCATGCCAAGTTTGTCACTAGTCACTATAATCTGGTAAAAAATGAATCTAATATTCGAGTACACCGGAGAAGTTCATTAATGATTCATATTGCCATTTAGATAAACGATTCGAGTGTATGCAGGGCGAACGATTACCACCTAGATGCCCTGAAGTGGAAGGAAAGCATTCATGACGTTCTTTGGGATGAGGAGGCTGGCACATGGTTTGACTACGACTACATAAGGGAACACAAGCGCAAGCACTTTTACCCAACAAACCTCGCACCTCTGTGGGTTCAGGCAAATCACGGTGATCTTCAAGCTATTGCAAGGAGGTCAGTAAATTACTTGCATATGAGTGGAGCCACGAACTTTCCAGGAGGAATTCCAACATCGATGCTCCACACTGGCCAGCAATGGGATTTCCCAAATGTAAATACTTGACTTATCAATAGATTTCCCTGAATCCGTATTTTTTCAGTAATCTCAGTATGCCCCATTATATGTAACTTTACATGAACCGTTTATTAATTGAGTAAGGCCATCACTATCAATTTTAATCAGTACAGTTATCATGAAATTGTGTCATTGTTTGTTCTAGGGCTGGGCACCACTCAATCACCTCGTTGTGGAAGCACTGGAACGATCAAATGAAATCTCAGCCCGAGAATTGGCATTCCAATTGGCCGACAAATGGATCAAATCAAATCATCTTGCTTATTTGCAAACTGAGGCTATGTTTGAAAAGGTAATAGATAAATACATTTTGTATCAGTATTATTAGTCTGCTTGGGCTTAAGAATTTGTGTTTTTAAAGAACAAAAAATGTCCTTATCAATATGATTGACAGGAACATTATATGCATTAATGTCGACTCGGGACAAATCAATAATTTTCAATGATGCTGAAGTGGCTGATTAATTAATTCTATTTTTAGTATGACGTGACCTACCTTGGAGCTGCTGGAGGTGGTGGGGAATACGATGTCGTCATTGGCTTCGGATGGTCAAACGGGGTAGTCTTGGACTTTCTTATGAAGTATGGAGATAGATTAACCCCTGTTCCGAATACCCCAACACCATCATTATCGACAACAACCGAATCGTCTGCCCTTCGAATTGGCAGCAGCGCATGGGTAGGAATAGTTCCTTTAATTGCTAGTCTTCTTAAGTATTGTGTACTAGGAAAATAAATTGTGTACCTGACAGTTCAGTGATAATAATTATAGTTAATAATGATAAGTAATTTTAGTTGACAATGCAAATATTACTAAACCAGAATGTTACATATCTTTCTTGACCTCTTTTACCTGTTTTATGACTTATTTGCATGAAAACGATATATGTATGAATTTTCAATAATAAGCTTCTAAATATCTTCGGATTTTTCAACTTTCATTTGGTATCTCAACTCCTGTTCCAAAAGTTCATTTCATCAACTTAATTTTTTTATTTGAAGACATTGCATTACATTCTTCGTCAGATTTAACTCATATGTATGTATTTTCAAACTATAAATCTGATTGCATGAAATATAGGAATACTTTAAGATGGTACTAGTCCAGTGGCAGCCATATAAGATATCAGATCAGCCATAGACCGCGACCCAACCTATGATATAATATCCTATTTATGCGGAAGAGCACGTCTCCGTGTCATCAGAGGAGTGTAGGGGAAGGTCAGCAAATTCTTCACTTTTCAGCATTCCCAACATAGCCCATGAAAATGTTTCCTGTGGGTCGTCTACATCATTTTCAAATGCCTCGTCGAAATTCCCTTTCTCGGGGGTAGGTCCGCTGAAGCCAGAATTGTAGCCCTTACATAAATAAATAAAATTGACATTGTCTTAATTATATTTGAATTGGCTTTTAATTACATTGCAATACTTTTGATTTTTTGTAGTTTTGCTTCCTTGCTATTGTACTAATACAAATACCGCAATGCTTTACAGGTATGTATGTATATATTATGTCATTTTCAAAGTACGTTCATATTTCTGATTTTTTTACCAAACGCATTTTAATACGAATTATGTATAATTATTCTTTTTATTCTACTTTTACCTGCTTGTAACGTTCACGCTGGAGGAAGACAAAATTCTCAAATGGGAGGTGAGCACAAGGTCGGATTCGGAGACGAGATAGATCTACATAAAATAGTTTAGGATAATTAAACTTGTAGATAAACCTTGTACATTATCGTTGTAAACTTTTCACATGCACCCCTCCCTTCCCCAATTATGAAAGCAAAATTATTGAATTTTGTATCTTCAATGCATGTATTAATGTAATTCAATTTGACAAACTAATGCTTAGGTATGTACTAACTAGTGATAATGCGTTATAAAATAAAAGTTGAACATAACGGATCTTACGCTTCAAAGCATGCTTTCTCCTTGGCCTTGGCACTGCCGGAGTATCCTCTGGCTCCAAATTATTTGGGACACTCCTCCCGTCAAAACGTGTATCTAAAACACCTGTACCCTTCATAGTACTATCATTATTTTGAATGCGTCCGACATTGTTCCGTTGCTCTTGAGAGACTTCCTCCATAATCCCATGACACTGATGGCATGAAAAAATATTTTCTCTAGTAATTTTACTAGAGGAGCCTCCCTTATTAAAGAAAGGTATGAAGTCGGCAAGCACATTGAACAAACTTTTGTCGCAGAATGTCAACTGCAAAGTTTGCAAAGATGGGAGGCAGTAACCAAGACGTGAGAAGGACTCCGAATCAATAAAATCAATCTTCAATCTTATAATGTTCCTGTGTGGCTCCATTTTCGCTGGAAGGAATCCTTGCCAATTTGAGCCATGGGAAACTTGAACGGAGAGTTCTCTTAGCTGAGGAAAGTGGTTAAGAACCTGTGCTAAATTCGTAATTAGGGGCTTTTGCACATGAAGTATGCGAAGATTAGGTAAGGACATAGGCAGTAGAGAAATGGAGGGAGTTGAGTAATTAAAATTCCAAGAATAATTGACCAAAGTAGAGGAGGAAGGAGGGAAAGTTGCATTCGCATTCACGTCCACGTTGTAACAAGCTTCGCTTTTGGTGGCACAATTGGGGCTCTGCTTCCAAAACCACGAAAGATCATCTTCCACTTGTGCAAGTTTCAAGGAGTGTAGGCTTTCTCCTTGAGATTCTATAAACTGTCTTAGGAGAGAACAGGAAGCCTGAAGTGAGTGGGATGATGATGATGGGGGATGGAAGATTAAGTCAAGTTTTTTCAATTGCATATTCAATCTCATTAGTGTTTGGACAAGTTTCTCTGGAAAACTTGTATTGGAATATTGTCGTAAACTCAGGTGCTTTAGAGGATGGAGTGAAGGGCTAAACTTGAAGTGTCTGCGGGGCTCCGCTGTTACATTTGCAATGGCCAATTCATACAGGTTGGGAAATGCATGAAATATTTTGGTAAGTTGAAAGGTTACGTCTTGACCTAGATCCAGATGTAAGTGACGGATGTTCCGGTGGACAACAAGCTCATCTTCTGAAAGGGATATTATTGACTTTATTGGCTTTCAATTTTCGAATTCATTTTAACATCAATCGAAATGGTAAGTGCTGGTAATAATATGAAGTACTACTATATGTATTACCTTGGGCTTGTTTGCTCAACTCTTCGTCAACCCAATAACGACCACTCAAAACCGGAAACCTAAAAGGGTCCTCACTCTCCGTTCGACTGCTTTGATGAGTAGGGTCTGGGGAGTTTTGAGAATAAGTGGTTATCGATAGATGAGTCAAATTTGGGAGGCTCCATAGTATTTTGAACAAAGTTGTTTCCCGAATCTGGACCGGGATTTCGATTTTCAGAAAATGGAGGGTGAGTTGGGCTCTCCAAAAGCATTTATCAAGAAGGGGCAAATCCACTGAAATTCCGTTTATTGTGAGGTTGCCAACTCGAAAATTTGAGCATGTTCTCAACTTTTGTAGTATAATTTTTGCGTGCTCTTCATTAGATATTTTGACAGAGCAACGTATTTGTAACTCTTCCAATGCAAGTTTCCTCCATACTTTGGAGACTAGCATGCATCGGCGAAGCTGGGAATATGTCAGGTAGCCGAATGTAGATTGAAATGCCTGGTCAAGGTAAAGCAAAATGGAAAAATTATTCAATTATTTCAGATTATTGACTTGCACTTGATTGAATTACCTCGTTTCTACATTGTCCTAAGTTAATACGCCAAATAGGGCGGTTTTGGGGACCATTGCGATCATAAAAATTTATGGCACTCATAACTTTAAAACGAAATCACAACTTAATTAATACTAACTAGTAGGGAAGCACAGCGGCTTTAATGATTCCAGATTCTACAGCGCTTATACGATTTTTCAACAATAACAATACAAATTCAGTAAATTCTCCAAGACCAACTACACCTTAATTTTATGAACAACCTTCAGTATTTGAAAATGTGGCCTTCCCAGGTGGTATAATAAAATACGTATGCAAGAGTAGTAAAGTACATAATTGAAACTACATTTTAAAAAATTCCGTAGAGTAAAACTTTTGTAGCTCAAGTGTTTGCAAGGACGTGATAGTTTATTTTTTATTAACATTTTTTCTTACTAACATATATTATAAAACAAACAGATACAGGTATGGCTAAAGTGTATTTTATTTTGGTATGAGTTGGTTACAGGTTACAGTTTGCAGTACGCTGATGCGGTAGTGTATGGTTCCGTTACGCTCTGATAAGCCTCCTTAGTTTGCATAGGTAGGTACATAAATTCTGTTACAAAGCTGCTTGCTGTTTTAACTATCAATTGTTTATGTAAGTCTGACCAACAAACCAATTCAAACGTTTACTAGCATAAAAAAGAATATGTTCAAAAACGGAAGCAACGTATCTTGCATTAATTACTGAACTCAATCAGAACATTAGTTTTTAAAATATACCTATGTTATGGCATAGCTCAGCAAACTGTACAATTTAATTGAAACAATACAAAATTACAATATTTGTACGAAATCCTTATACGCTACGATATAGCTACCAAATACATAATATGTAATATTATAGGTAATTTTACTAATGCGAAGCTATACACAATACAAAGCCCTAAATAAAATGTAGTATCATTAATATAGGCTAACAGGTAGTATTTTAAGTACAGGTGATAACACCTTTGCTTTATAGTTCTTATTTACTACCTAATAATGAATGTACTTAATATGTACCTAATAATCTATCTCGTTTACTCCGTGTAATTAATTATTACTAAGACTGATTACGCTTCATATTGCTTGTAACAGGTTCATGTCAATCAATCGGGTTAAATTCTTTCAGAGTCCATTTACGTTCAGAGAAAGTAAAGCTTCTGATCCATCGTCCGTTTAGGAATCGTTTTGATACGACTAACAAGCTGTCCAAGCTTATGGGCAAACTAAAACCGATACAAAAGGCAAATAATACAAAAGCTTGAACATTATAAAATCATTCATAAATCATTACATAAAAAATCATTCTAGGTAACATCTAGCAAGAACTATTCTTCTAACCTGGATAACAGACGGTACTTTAATCGTTCCGGGCCAATTACTGTACATGAAGGTTGTAGCATATGCCAATTTTTGCATCGTATCAGGATCAGTCGGTTTTGATTCAAAGAGCACGGTGTAATGAGTGGGTGTAATGGCTCCCTAATCAAAATCAGTAACAAATATAAAAACTTAAGTTATCTTTTACATTATGTCAACACACCTTGAAACTGAAAAGTTACTGAAAAACATATGACAGAGTAAAAACTTACCTGAGTAACAACCTGTGATACAATATAAAAATCGTAGAGAGATGGCTTCGTGATTAAAGTATCCACAACGGTCCCAGGAATCGGATTGATTATACTTTTATCCTGACATTTTAATACAACATCCATTTTTAACATTACTGTACATCATATCGTGAGTGCATAATAAATAAATGTACGATATTTGTCTAATTTCATACATCTGTGCACAGGAAAAGTCTCTGGGGAATTCGTTTGGCTACGCAGAGATAAGAAAAATGCGTTGGTTTTCCATTTGTAGAAATCTCTTCCTTTAAAACTTCCATGCAAACATCAACTTCATATGTTTTGAGAACATCAAATGTCGATGCACTGCCTCCATCGCGATAAAAAATAATTTGATCGGGAAGTTCGCCATTGGTCTGGAAATAGATGGGTGAGAAACGAAAGATTGACGTAATGCAATGTTAACGACTCAAACAATAATTAAATTTTTTCTCAGTAGTACGCACCTCCTTATAACAATTCAGTGCATCCAAGAACATTGGCCGCAAACAAGTATTTACTTCTTGGTGAATTGGAAGCTCTGCACATCTAGAAAAGTATGACGTGCAGGTGTCGTTCATACTGGCCACTAACGCAATTATGCTGGGATTTTTTCGGGTCTGGTCATGGGCTGCATCCATTCCAATAAACATAACCTTTTTCTGTTTAGAGATAGAAATAAAATACACATAAACAAATCTTCATCATCAGTGATCAGTAAAACACTTGTTTCACGTTGCCCCCAAGAGTGTTTTACTACGTATATTATAATGTCTCATAAGGTAGCTTACCACAATTGTCTTTAAGCCCCACACGGAACCTCCAAGTTTACAATTAATTTGCATGCACACGTTGAAGGCAGTTTGTTGGATAACACGTTGATTTAACGATCTTGCTAAAATACACTGAGATGGGATCGGGACCACAGTCAAGCAAAACCTTTTTACGGCTCTATAGATATCATCCCGCATGCCCGGTAATAGCAGTACAACAAATTGAACCTACGCCAAAGTAAAAAATGACACGTTAAGATTTTCAAATTGTTTGCATCATGTATCATGTCACAGAAGGTTATTCAAATTGTGCCAACTTAAATGTAGCTTACGGTCTACCTTTTTAGGATTACAATGTTCTTCCAATTGTGTGACATAGTGGGCTGGGGTATTTTCTTCAACGACAATTATGGTCCCTCGTGTTCTTAGATTGATCCCGATTGTAGCACAAGCAATGGAATACTGTTTAATAAATTTCTGTGCATTTTGATGGTCACCTTTTGTGCAGTACACAAGAAAATTGGTTACCTCTACCTGGAAATAAAAGTAAACAGATGAAGTTAAATGTATGTATATATAGATATATATTATGTAAGTTACATAATGTAACTAAACTAAACAAGAATGAATCAACAGGTTTTATTTTTTATCGCAGCAACTAACCGGATCATAGCAAGATCGACATTCGTTACGAAAATTCGGTTGAGGGATCCGCTCTTCATTGTTGTGAAATAAAAGGGTTGGGGGCTGGATTGTTCTACCTTTCACACCGATGACATCATTGTGTATGGTGATACCCCATGTATTAAGAATAATTTGGGCATCATCCGACTCTTTACGGTTAAAATGATAAAAGTTAAAACAGTTCATGGCTGACGAATGTTGGACAATTTATCCTCAAACACAATTTACTATTTACTACGATTTCACTTACCAAAGATTCGCTTTATCAAAGCCCTTATCGAGTTAATCCTGGAAGTAGGATTTTCTCGAACAACGCTTTCAATTGCAGCTCGAACTTCGTAATTAGACCGCTGATCCGATGTGAGTCCTGTGAGCAGACAAGTCTCTGGAGCCAATGCAATGGCACTTACTCTGATATCATCGATGTCATTACAAGGGCCAGAGTTTTTAGACTTAATTCTAGATAGTAACATTGGTTGTTCAAGGTCCAATATCTTAACATTGTACCGCTGCTTAAAATAATCCTTAAAAGATATCTGAAATGAATGTTACATTTTCTAATAAGTCTGTTGATTCATTCATGATGATACCTCAATTCATGAATATAAGTTCAAATGATACATTCGTAGTGTGAAAGTGAATGTCCATAGTCCATACCAAACGGTTTTTATACGGAAACTTAGTGTTTGGGTTCATCTTCCAGTCCACGTCGTCAACTATGTAACATTTGTGATTGTAGTCACATCTTATAATCTTCCCAACGATAAACGTTTCGAATTTTGCCTTAAAACCCTCTGGGTCAGCATTTTGCATTGCTTTGCTGCAAAAAACAACATAGTTTATAATTAATTATTGCATTTGATCCGGAAATCGTAGCTTTCACCCGTTTTCAACTTACTAGTAATCATAGGCTGTATCCTTCTGCATTATCCTCTTGGGGGTGTCTATCATTATCATTACACCTCCATCCTTCACTTCCACATTCATGGATATCCCTGGCCAGACTTGGAGTCTTCAAACGATGCATAAAATGGAGGCATTAATTTTCTTATTTCATAAATTTCATTGCTATAATACGACGAAGCTCTAAGCAAACGGGGTTTAACGAAGCTTACTTGTAGTCAGGAAGTTCCTTTAACTCCGATAATTCATAAAAACCCCGCCTGATCTCTATAAATCCCAGTTTCTTCAATATCCTTTGAAACAGAATGTTATAAAATTGGCATAACTCCTTGAATTCTCGTTCTTTTATGAATTTGATAGACGTTTCTACTTCAGCTCCATTATGGATATTTTTGCATGAGACGACAGTAACCTGGAAAGTAAAAGTAAATGAATCGACTACAGCTTACACAGGTAGGACGTGTATTTTAACGGCAATAGGTAAATCAAGAATTGCCTTCCTAACATGGATGATAGATCAATTAGGTACATTTACTTATTAACCAATATCCCTTACATCTTTTTCCAGCTTCAGTGGTAAAAATAGAGACTGTCCATCGAAATTACTCACAGGTCCTATTACATTTTCCAACTGTCTGGCTATTTTAATTTTGTCCCTCGTTGACTCCAATGTGGGCTTGAAGGTAACTAAATATTCATAAACCGGTATGGCTCTAGTCTGCTTGAGCTTCACAAAATTGGTCAGGCACTCGCACCTAAACATGATAAGGAAGTCAAATTAACGCTAACTGATCTTAAATGTGTTTCATACTTCCGTTTCCATCCACTCCATTAAGTCAACGATGAAAATCACTTGACGCTATATAGTTAGTTAACTACTAACCGCAACCGGTATATCAAATTCATAAATATAACCAAAACTCTAAAACAATTAAATTTTACCCCTTTCCCAAACCCCCAACGGTAACTAATACGCTATGAGCCCCCTCTTTATCACCACTATCCGCATCTGCACCACTGGAACCGGTTCGTTCCAGTTCCAGACTTTGCGCTTCAGCTGTACCCGTTCCCAAGCAGCTTCTCGGAACCTCACGTGTTGGCGCAACGGTAACTTCATCTTCATGTAGAACTTGAGCTGGCAAAGTAATCTGCAAATAAAGCAAGTCCCAAAATAATTATTAATACATCACATCACAGCCTCATTAGTTTTAAAGCATTCTCATCATCAAAGTTATTAAAACTTGCACGGGACTAAAATGGCTAATTTAATTATCACTCATGTGTCCTTCATACCTGCGGTGTTGGAACGGCTGATGGTATACTTCGAAAACCTCTTCCCCTCCCGCTGGAGCTTCCCCTACCACGGGGCGCATACTTTTTATCACAAGGATCCATTCTCCCAAATTCTACCAGCTGATTGGGGAGACCACAGAGAAATTTAAATGTTTTACTAATTTTCCGTCTGCACTGTTAACTGTCAC
>JAQGAG010001273.1:0-10582 GCA_034696835.1 Lepidocyrtus lignorum | reverse complement strand
GACGTGTATACATGCCTCTCTAATTGGATTGGACGATGGAAAGTGCATTTTAACTTTTTATTTTATAGTTTTTTTACTAGAGAAAATAATGAAAGTCATAGTAAGGCACGTTCGGGGGAGAAAATAAAAAAGAGAAAGTTTTCTTCCCTTGTTCAAAGCATGGACTCATTCTTTTCTATCCTGTTTTCCTATTATTGTATTATAATATGTCATTCACGCTACATAAAAAGTATGCAACCTTTCTCCGCTTTTTCTTTCACTTTTCATGTTCTGCAAAAGTGAACATCTCGGACCAGTTATCGTGTTCTTCAAAACTTTTTTCTTGGGGAAATCTTACAGATAAATGGGAAGTGTATTAAAATATTATATTATTAGCTATATTACATCTTTTGTAAGTTTTCAGACGGATGTTTTGAGTCATCTCATAACTCCAACTGGGTAGTGCGGTGTGCTCACATGAAAGTTTTTTTCTCTATTTGAGATAATATTTTCACTGCATGGTCCATGCGGGTCTCATAGATAAAAAGTCTTGGATATTCTAAAGAAATCTCTGGTATATCAGCGGATATGCAGTACTCATCCTCATCATCAACGGCTTCATCATTATAACCGGCGAAAGCAGGGCCTAGTCAATGCCAGAGAAAAACTTCTAAAAGTCTCATGAAGGAAAAAATTGGCAACTTTCCCTCGTGATGCCATGGCCATATACCACTGGTTGGGGGTTTCGGCTGTTAAATTGGTGCAACTTTTACTACCACTTTATAATATTACTCACGTTCCCTTCATATATAGGTACGTATGCACATCGTAGTGTAAAGGAACAGATAAAAACTTTTCTATGTACTTCCAAATTCAATCGCATTGCTTCCCCATACACAGTATCGTTGAAAGTAACGGGCGGGGAATCCAGTTTTCGAAATGAAAAAATGTTTTCTTTTCAGGATTTCCTTTTCCTTGGATGAGACTTTCTTGAGTAGGTATATGGCTGCAACTCCCTTCTTATATATGCCATCCAGTATAAAATTCAGTGGGTCTTCCGGTTATTGCCTTTCTCCTTTACCATTTCCAGTTTTTCTCTTATTTTGGACTCTAACCTTTAACATCCTACACTTATTACAGCATCTTCTGATTCTATCTTCTGCTCGCGTAGGATAGGTCGGATACTTTTGAGCTACTCTAGTCATTTGGAGAAAGCACAATGCACACTCCTACAGAGCGAGAATAAGGACGGACGTAGACTCTCAAAGTCTGTTGATGATTTACAAAGGGAAAATGTGTTTAAAGGAGCCGAGCCACACAGCAGCATCTCCTCCATACAAGGGAGATATGGCTGGGCTCTGCATGACGTGAGTGAAAGACTAGCCCATGGGCTCTCACATTGGGAGCAAGAAGGATGAAAGTAGGGAACTAGAGAGCATGACAGGCATGAACCGACCCAAGTTCATTGGCTTCATTTATTAGGTAGAGTTTGTTCCTTTTACATATTTAACGCTGTTTTCTTTATACTTGTTCCGAGAATCCGAAAAAATCCTGGCCGTCTTATATTTTTTTTTCGTTACATTTAAGTTTTTTTCTTTCTGTCTGAGAAAACTTTGAAGAAGCCTATGTTATCTCTGGGAGGGATAAAAATCTGGGAAATGGATATGGGAGGTTTGGTTGTGGAGCGAAATTTCGATGCTGCTTTCTCGAAATGGATTCTTGTCTAATGACAGCCTGTGTAACTAACCGTGAGCCTTCCTCCAGGCTTCACACATCTGGCTCTCATCCTTCATCGTCAACATCATTCCCACGAAGATGACATGCATCTTTCTTGACGCCACTGGTGGGATATGGGTTGAGAGGGGGAGCGAGGAAAAAACAAAGGTCGCTTTCGCTCTATACTATGTCAAGAAACAAGTCAGTCGAGTGATCTGGATATGGTTATACGTTATACCTATATATGGACACGAATATGGTTGTATAAAACAAGCTGGTTTCATGAGAAAGGGGAGTTTCACTTGACTTATTGTTTTCTTACAAGAAATCTCATACTTTTGTTCCATATTTTTGCAGATCAAGCAAAGCTTGCTTGGAATAAACCAAGCAGCGATATTTTAATATTTTCTTCTATTCATTTCATTCGACTCTATTCTACTCCTCTCCATGTTTGATAGAACCAGGTCAAGTTATCAAAGTCAAGCTAGTGACTTTACGTCCCTCCCGTTAAATGAAATGGTGTTGTTAAATATTAGAATTGACTTCTGCTGTAAGCATACGATAATAATAATTAGGGAAGGCATAACTGTCATAATAACCCGGAGGCTGGTGAAGGGTGTAAAAATATGATGCAGACAGATGTTCCTTATAATAACCGTCGAAATTATAGGGAAGTTTTACTACAACTTACGTTAGCAGATTTCTTCGAAATCATTTATCCCTTTCCTCGCAGTAGTACTTTTTCTCCCTGCAATAATAATAATAAAAGGGAAAGGATAAAGGAAGCAGTTAGGTAAGTACGTAAAAATTCAGGAGCATTATGTGCTTTATTCCGCATGTCATGTTGTCCCGGTCGGATTTGCTGGAGAAAGGAAGGAAAAGAGGAATTCTTTTGTAGATTATCGAGACAAGGAAAGGAGAAGAAAGGAATAAGAACTCGCGATGAGTTTGTAAATCCAATGCAGTTTTAGTATATAAGGTCTAGAGTAGGGTGTATGTACCTACATATGATATAATGTTAAGTTGCTTAAAAACGGATATAACCATATTGTCTGGGTACTGAAGTCTGAACGATGCTTAGGGACCATGTGAATCATGTAAAGCGTATTAAAAAGTACACAACAATTTTTTATTCACGCCACATCGCACATTATGTCCATACGCTTATAATGTACTCCCATTTTTCGCAGTGAAGTCGATTCCATTCATCCGTAATAAGAGGAGGAAAATTGCAAACTTTCTGGATATTTTGCTGGATATGTAGTTTTTGCATAATGTATTGCACACTCACATCATATAACCTACCTAACAGTAAGTTCATTCTTCCCCCTTTTCCTTAAAAATTGCTCATAGCCTTTGCAATTTACTTTTGTGCTGGAGTCAGCTCCAGTCTCTTGGCTTTACAGATTTGGCTGGGAGAGCTCTTTATAAAAATATACTACTTCCTCTGGTCCTTATGAAGAATATGATATTGCAGCATTGTGATTCTCTGTCGTCATCAACATCATCAACATCCAAGGCAGCAATGCCATTATGCTTCTCCAGATAAAGCTGCAATATCCCAATCTCTTTCTCATTCCGAAGTCTCTTTTCAGCTCAGGATTCCTTAAGAAATCCTTGCTCCTTGGGTATATATGAAAGTTGTTTAGAGCTTTCTTTTTCAGCAACGACAACGAGGAACATCTTAGGATTATATAACGCTCTCATCTCATAATAATCTCTTGAAAACTGCTTATCATTTCTCATATATTTCCCTGTAATAATGTAAAACTTAAATGGGTGCAGTCTCATGTACAAAGAAAAGTAGGGTGTCAGGGGAGGAAAAATATTTTCATCTTTGTCCTTATTCTCGCCTTATTTTTTAAGTTTTTAAGTATGTATGTAAAAAACGACAAAACCTTAGGCATTTGGGAGATGCTGCTATGCTGCTCAAATGTGAAAATTGAGATTCTTCATCTCTCTCGGAGTTTTTCACTATCATCATCGCATCCATCCTTATTCCCCTCTACCATTTCCATTCATATTCATAACGCTTTATTCAGCTCACCAACACTCCCAAATCTTTCGGAACATCCAACATTCCCATATCTTCCGAATTCAATAAAAAATGAACTTGTTTGATGATGGCAAATTTAACAGCCCGTCCATATCTGAAACGAAATTGAAAGGACTCCTCTAAGTCAAAGTGACAGTTTATCCAATTTTTTCTTCAACTGTGAATGAGAATGCAATACTGAAACCAGGAAAAAGTCTGATGTGATCCGCTCCTCCAAAGCATTTTACAACCTCCCTGAGAAGATGAGAAAATTGTTTCACTTTCTCCCACAGCAAAACCACCACCAAAGGAATACAATGTACATAGACCTAACATACTACCATCACCACCACCGCCAATATTACCGCATGCAGGACGGAAAAAAAGACAGAATAAAAGTGAACTCCCTTATTCGCTCCTCGGCTCCACTCATTTGTGGAATATCAGAAAGGAGAAAGTACCTAAAAAGGGACACTATTATACACAGCAAAAGTGTCTATAAGCTGGGGAAACTAAAGCCATTTTTTCTATTTTTGGGCACTTGCCCTGCGTAGACACATAGTTATAGTAGGAAAATCGCATTAATACAATATCAACCCCGAGAGTTATTGCAACATAGACGTCCACATGGGTATATATGTCTATAGCTGGATGAGTTATAACGGTCTTTTATTGATCCTGTTGGTAATAGAAGGGAAAGCAACTCGAAAAACTATTTCTTTTCGTATGCGGGCATCTACCAGTGTGACGCACCTTATACATATACACAGGTCCATAGGTGCAATAAAAAGGATACAGTTGAATCCTATTTCACCCTTCCTTCCATATAGCTGTTATATGTGGTTAGCTATACTATTTATAGGCAACCCACCAATTTATAATGATCTCCGTAGGTAAATAGTTTATACTGGGGTTTCCAACCTATCTTCTTGACTAGCCCAACTTTGCTAGAAGAAAGCTGAGAAAGGAGCGTGTGAACTGGTGAGAATCATTCATGACTAAAGCCATATACCTAGATATATAACGTGAGCTCATGGCTTTACATGTGGAATTGTAGAGTTAATATTTTCCATGCAGGGAAAGCACAATATATGTACTTATACTATGGCTCTGCTAGTTATTCTATTAAAAAAAATATATATTTATTATATTCAAGAAAAGGAGTGGAACCTCAGTTTCGTAGCCGGGTTTACATTCAGAATGTGAACTCCACGAGATACGTGAATTCATGGAGGGCTCTCGGTATTATCCTCATGCTTCCGCGATCTCTATAATATGTATGTCCATATCCCTGATGTAGGTAGGTATATGCATTAGGAAAAAACTACTTATATTGATATGATAATATGCTATACGCTAGAAAGAAAATGGAATGAAAGTGCTTCCAAGCATCTTCCAGATATCACAGTACGAAACCCCTTTCCAAAGAGAAAGTGGAGAAAGGATAAGAAAATTTGTGTGAGAAAAAAATGTGGAGCCTTGCTCAAGTCCACCATGGCGTGTATAACTAGAAATTAAAATGCATGCAGGATTGTTCTCTGATGTAAAAAAGAGTTAGATAATATGCACATAGGTAGATACATGCCATACCCAACTATAGATATAATTTTCAAATCATCCTTATACCTATATGCATTATGCATATATGTCTATGAGCCTCCGTTCCATTCTTGCCGCATGATTGCAAACTTTCTCCCTTTTTATATGTATGAACTGAAACAAAGCAAAAAAAGGAGGAAGCAATATGAGAAAAGCCCTAGCCGCTCGATCCTTCCATCCTTGTCCCTTCCCTCCTAGAATTTCTTGGGCTGGCTTTGGCTTTAAAAAAAGCTCTGCATAATGTTACAAGACACATACACACCTTATTTTCCTTCACAACTATTACTCACTGGGAAAAGGAAAGAGAAATATGTGCGTATTCCTTTAATAGTGTAAAAATGTACATATCTATCTACATACGGATATAACCATATTTGGAAGTTATACTTGGACCCAAAAGTTTTTTTTCCCTTTTCACAAAAAGTAAGTTATCCTACTACATGGACAGGCTCGAGGAACACATTCCTTCTGGAAACACAAAAGGGAGAGAAAAAACACGACAAGCGTCAAGCACGGGAAAAGTCCGCATCAAGCCTGAATGCTTTCACTTGGGTTTTGCCACTGCTTGAGGACGGAGCGCTTGGTGATCGATAGGAAAGGGCTGTGCTGCTACTCTCTACTTTATCATTAGAAGGAAAACATCGGAATAGGAAACTCTCTTCCCAACCAGGGTTTTTAATACTTTCCAGTAAAGCGAGGGAGTCTGTCCATGTTATGGAGTAAAACATTTTCTCCTCTGGTTTCCTATCCAGTGCCGTGTAGAAAGTTGAGCAAAACTCGTGTTTCTCTCTAGACCACTTCCCGTCCTTTTCTTCCACTTTTTTAATACTTTATTGTTACCCTTCTCCCATATTATTGTCAGTGTATATGGGGGGAAGAAGGAAGAAAGGCAGCAGTCAAGTCACTCACATCAACATACCCAAATATAAAAAATATTCGCTTGGCCAATGCGTTTTCTCCTCGTTGCTGTGAACTTTTTCTCTCTTCGTGCCGCGTTCTTTCCTCATATTGACTGATGTTGCAACAACAACAGGAGGAAAAAAGGTTCGGTCGCTGCTCTCTTTATTTGAGGTGGCCCAAAATAGCCAGAATAGAATTCTGAACTTTTTTTTGATATATTATTTTTCAATATAAAATGGAATACAGTGAGTGAGACCTGTGATTGAGGAGGAGAGAGAGGGGAAGAGTCAAATTGTGTTTGGAAGTTGTTTGGTGAGGTTGTGCTACTTTCTTGGGGAGGAATTGATCGGCTAATTTTTTGTTACGCCATGCAGTTGTTGAATGTGTAAACAGTGTGTGCGGATTGATGAGAGGAGGCAGGTGTGGAGAATAGCGCTGCGTCAAAAAGTCGGCGTGATTAGTGGACAGTGGACACACATGACATATGATGTAATGTAATTAATGTTTATTAAAAGTTGGTGGAATGGAGGTGGGGTTGTGACCAGTTATTAAATATTCTCGAATTCGGAAAGAAATACGTGTAACCAACTTAATTATCGTAACGATGAAAAATGTCAATGGATAAAGTTACACTAGTTGAAAGTTAATACGGTCGGATTCCAATTAACTTGAAATTGAAACCGGTATTGCTGGTGGAGTGACGCAAATTCAAAAACTAAATTGTGAAGTGATTGTGCAACGTTTTGGATTACCTCAGTTTTTCATGTCAAAATTGACGGATTAGATTCTGCAATTTTGGATAGTGAATATTTAATCATCAGTGGATGATTAGTCACTTTCCATATATCGGATCACCTTATCGCTATCAACTCTTACCAACCCCGGCATGTGACAATGACGATCACAATGTTTGCCACTAACAATATTACTCAGCCATCCTCATCATCATCTCCGCCTAATTATTCTTTCCACACAATTTCCCCTAGTGGAGGATCAGCCTCATTCCCCATCCCTCTCTATTACCATCACATAAGCTCCTGCCACCACCACCTCCAAACTCCACTTCAGACAAGATTATTCTCCCCCCAGACAAACTGTCCTCGGCATCATCACCACCACCACCTCCCAAGCTAATCATGATTGATACATAATTATTGTGAAAAAACGGAGAAACAACAAAATACGCTTTCTCCGGCACCATCAACGATATATTCCCCCTTGGTCCTCATGTATTCCAGAAACTAGAGAAGCAAAAGGGGAGATGACAATTGAGCCAAGACTCAAGAGAGGAGAAAGTCTAGCGCAATTTATTCCTCTGAGAATACGCCAATCTATATCGGTTTTTAGTAGAGTGCGTGGCTGCGCACCCGTAACAGTGCAGTAAAAGTGGGAGAAGGAGAAAGGTAGAAAAAAAAACACGTCAAAATTCTATCACCGATCAAGATAAAGGAGAAAGGTGCACGTGCTTTGCTAATTCTTTCAGCCAAAACGGTGTTCTTTTATTACTGCACCACAATCTTCCTCATCTTTACGGATAGATCCCTCCCTTCAATAAATTATCAGGAAAGGAGCAACCCTGTCGACCTTTTGAACCGTCCTTGTTTTGACGGAGAAGGTGTTAAGCATGTTACGTTTTGTCTTTCTCAACGAGAGTGAAAATTTCAAGAGAAAAAGAAAGAAAAGGGAAATGACCTTTGAATGTGCTTGGGAGTAACAGTGGTCTCGGAGATCAATTACGAAATAAAATCCTTTTAGATATAATAAGTGTGTGATTGGTATATATAGTTCAATGTGTGTGGTTATGTATGTGTTTAATACGTGAAATAATATGTGTTGGAGTTCATCTTGAAATTAGATAATCGTGTTAGAGTGAAAGTTATTTGAAGAAGTTTATTGGTACTGGGAAAAGGTATCTGAGCCTTTTTTCCGAAGCCAAATATATTTACGGTTTGCAACCATTCTCGCGACATTATTCAAGATGTGGACATCGTTGTGGGTCTTTCTCGGCATACCCGTCCTGTGTTTGCTAGGGCCAAACCCGAATAATAATCCCCAGAGCAATAATAGGAATTATTATTGGAGAGCACAGTAAGCTCAAGATTAGTTCATTGTTATTCATGTCAAGGCATACTTAAATACTTAAAACACTACTCCACGCTATATGTCTAATCCGACTCTATCCTTCCTTTTTCTATCTTTTTTATTATTCATTTATGGGGAAATATGTGCTGTTGTTGCTTTTACCTTGCTTAAAATTTCGTAATCCATCCATAGCCAGACAAATCTTGCAGAGTAGGTCTTTATTTTTAAGAAGTCGAGACGACAAAGCGCTCGGGGAGCTTGGGACCTTATCTCGTTCGTTCTTCATCTACGTTTTGTCTCGTCATCATGAGTGGGTGCGTTTCCTCATAACCACCCACACACGTTAAATGCATACCGTACGCCGTGCATATATGAGCTATGTGAATTACCAAAGTCAGATTTCATTAATATGATTAGTTTCTCTTGAAGTTCTAATGAAATGAAAATTGCTAGACAAATGAAATGAAAAATAGAGAGGAAATGAGAAATCCTAATGCTCTGTTGCAAAATTGTCTTATTCTACCTGACCTATTCCTCCCACTTCCATCTACATCCATGAGATATCTGATTATTGTGCCTGTCTGTGAGCTACCTCTCTGTTTACCTTTTTGTCTGATGTGTCTAGGCATCTTCCTAATAAACTAAACGCCTACTATCTAACCCCGGTAACTTATCTGTACCTGTTCCCTTCCTCACACCGCACCATCCTTTCTGTTTGTGTCGTATCATCTTGGGAAATGAGTTGTTTTTGCTCATGGATGGATAGTTGAATCAAGGTATGCTATGCTTACAGTAAGAAAGATGGAAGCACGCAATTTTACTTTCACTTCCGGGTTTATTGACTCCTAGTGCAGCGTGCTCTTAGGGCCCTGGCGGTTGTTTCTCCATGTGCCAGAAAGGATTTAAAGGCATCGCGGATCTCTCGGCTAGTGTTGAAGATGAGATTTGATACCGGGGAGGCTTCATATGAGGAATGTGTTGGATCCGACATTTTTCTTCATTTTATGGCCATCATATCATGAGTCAGGGTTTGTTGTTACACTACTGTTGTTTTGTTTAATATTGTTGGCGGAAGAAACACTGTTTCTTCTTCATTTCATTTTGATGATGATGATCATCATCACCATCCTTCTTCCCATTTCGTTTTATGCAGGTGTACTGTAGTTAATATAGGGGAAAGGACGGAAGCAGTATCCATTATAATCCCGGTCTGTCATGTTCTCTGTCATATGAAACTTCATAAAGCAGACATTTATTTTGTCTTCATCTTTGTAAAACTCAGAAACCTCGAGATAACATATAAAGTCAGGGCGGCATTCATATTAAACTTCTTGGGTAGGTATAAAAATGCGAGCATGAATCGAAAAGGAGCCCGATGGGTTGTTAAACTTGCTATTATAGTCATTTCGGAGAAAGTAAAATTCCGAAACTTGCATAGATGTTTTTCATGGATGGGCTTAATGTGTAGTAGTAGAGTAGGTATAATTTCTCTTCATTCTTTACGAAGCGAAAATTTACAATCTTTACAGCTTCTTAACTGCTTTTGTGTTATGATTATGTTGTAAAAATAATTTTAATATTAGGAAGGAACAGTGAAATGCCCGTTATGCTTACCTGAAATATCTCATCCTGAATATTACATTATACCTGACCTATTTTGTGGAATGTCGGTATTTCTTTGTGAATGCTTTAAATGTTTAATTAATTTGGTAATTCCTTCCAGGTTGAAAAACTGGACGGACTCGTTGGGCCATGAACTATTTAGTTTCGGAAATGTCGTTACTAAATACAGTGAAATGCAAGAGGTTTGTGATTAATTTATGTATTGTTTATCCAGTTAGCATAGTGTGCTAATTTTTTCCATTGAAGGAAGCCGTAGAAGCATAATCTGATTTTCCTTTATTACCTTTCTTTACTTCACAGAGATTCCAAAACGCCAAGGAGTCATCCATCCGTAAAATTAATTTAGAGCAATTAGTAAGCGAGATGGTGAACGAGACGCATGCTCTCCTGACAGAGAAAGTGGATGCCCTGGGGGTAAGTTGAATGACAAGATTCTTCTAGGTAATTTATTACTGTGCTAGGTGAAATGTATATCGTAAATTACGACCAGACTCCTCAGTTCTGAATTTTCGATGTAATGTAGTAAGCCTTACTTTGAGCCGTGTGTACTGTCCCATGCCCTCGTTGGTTTCAGCTTCGACAGAGTGAAAGTTCCTAGTAATCGGGTTGGGGTTTCCATATAAGTACTTAGGGGCAATTTGAGTAATC
>JAQGAG010001272.1:0-10582 GCA_034696835.1 Lepidocyrtus lignorum | reverse complement strand
CAGGCAACGGTTTGAGGCTGCTAACATCTCATGATGTAGCAATATGTCCAAAAACGGAAAATGCAGGTCCTGTTTATGTAGCATGTTGTGATTGTTTTTTGGTGTGATTGTGAAGAATTTGACAACCAAACGTGAGATGTATTTTACCATTAATACCCAAAATCCGATTGCCTAAATCTCCATTCATACAATAAGGCTATGGTTTGAGGCTAGCAACATCTCATGATGTAGCAATATGCCCATAAACGGCAACACACTGATCCTAAACATTTTACAAAATTACAATTTATGCAATAAAAGCGCAGTGTTACTATAGAAACCTACTACTTGAGCAAACTAAAATTTGTGATAAGTAGCCAATATTTTTGGTTGCCATGGCAACCAAAAAATGGGCCAATTAGTTTGAAGGGTTTACTAGTAATTTTCTTTTATTTCTCGACAAATCAGTATTTTGCCTCAAAATTTGGACCGGGTTGGGTCACTTTTTGGCTTTTTTCTTAAGTCGGTGTGAACCAGTTGGGCTGGTTAACGAACTCGATTCCTAGCTTTCGTAAAAATAGTATTGACTGAACGAAAATTTAAGAAATCTCAAAATAAGGTTAAACGATTTTATTGGGCAATTTGAACTTAGCATACCAAAATGTCCAGCATTTTTTTCTATCAAATGGCATACATTGTTCAAATTTCCTCAAAATTTCGTTTAACCTTAATAAATATCAGCCAAAATTTCGTCTGACTTAATTCCAGTCAAGCTTGCATATAGCTTTTTTAAATCCCAGCCACTTTAAATTCTTCAGTTACGATATGATTTGACAGTGATCTGTAAAACAGGATTGCCAAAGTCACCCTTTATGCTACAATGCTTTAGTTTGGGGCTATTGACATCTCATGATGTTGCAGTATGCCCAATAACGAAAAACACGCAAAACCTAAATTTTTACAAAATTATAATTTTCTAATATAAAAGCCTAGTGCTACTATAGGAACCAAGCATATGAGCTGATCAAGATTTGTGGTAAGTAGCCAATGTCTTTGGTTGCTATGACAATGAAAAGTTGGACGAAGTTGCTTACCAAATTCACCAGCATTTTTCTTTAAGTTCTCGAAAACTCACGTCAGTATTTTGCTTTAAAATTTAAACCACTTTTGGCTTTTTCTGAAGTCGGTATGAACCGGTTGTGTTTATTGTTAAAGTAATTTAATTTAATTATACAACTATGGAGCCCCCGTAGAGTAAGTCACGTCAAATAGAGAGTGAGGAACTTTATAGTATACTGCGGTGGCCAACACTGTTATCCACTTTCATTTTTCTTTTTTTCCCTTTAAGCCACCACAGACACGTGCACCGTGTAAATGAATACACTACTAACGATGGGGCCATGCCACCAGTAGCTAAAATTTATTAATAATGCTGATCTAGATATTCCGATCATTTCGACAGAAGGAATTTTCTTGTAACTAGTACCAATCTATTCACCATCCAAAAGTATTACTTCATGCCCAAGCCTCCTTCCAGCTTCCTGTAGTTGTAAAAAGACTTCTCCGGTATTGTAAAAATGGATATTACAACGCCCTGACAGCGGCCCCCATATAATTCATATTTACCCGGTAAAACTTTTTTCTAGCTATTTTTTGTCGAATTTTTTAAAAAACATAATAATTTGAAACTTGAAAGCTTTCGAAACTTTTCACAGGTTAAACTCCATAAGCAGAAATAAAATTTCATCCCCATATAATTATAATTTATTTTACCGATTACTTCGAGACGGGTCGCCATGACAACTTAGTATTTGGCATTGAGGCATGATTTTGGATGATAAATAGATCCTCCATAGTGAATGTCTGAAATTTCATTTACCGCTCAAGCTAACCCTCGTAAGCCATGCACGATTATCAAGCCCAGCGATGGAAATGGACAGAAACAGTGTTACTCTGAATTAGGCCGTACCAAGGTTCCTCAGAAATTATAAACTGAATCCAATGCCACCCCTTATCACTGCCAAAGATCAATCCTAAGACTTCCCGAGCAAAAATCCCAATCACTCCTCACTTGACTAACCAGTCTTGGCCGGGCAAAGTAATATTTTTTGGGGGTTTTACTCTACTCGTCACACTAAAGTATCGATGTGGTAACTATTATTACCGTTCAATGTGACATTTTTATTCCTGCTGAGGTCCTATTTAATTATTTAGGTGTCAAACCATACTTCAAAATTCACATTTGTGACAATAATTTATATAATTAATGAAGCCGTTATTGAATTGCTTTGTTAATAGGGCAATGCAATAGTTTTAGTCCTTTGTAAAATGCATTTGGTCTTCAGTGAATTAAACTTTGCTGCAATGACTTAATATAAAACTTGTTAATGTGAATGTCACAGCTACCGTTCTAGTATATTTAAAAACATGCAGTTATTAAATCTTGACGAGTTTCACATGTAAGCGGTGTTCAGTTTCAAGCCAATATTTTGGAAAAAAAAATATTCCAATGGACGTCTTTGATTAGAAGAGAATTGTTCATATGACTAGACAACAGTAAAAATTAAAAATTATTCACTTACAAAAAAATTAATTTAAAAAACTTTGGGCATTTTATTTGCGCAGAGCAAAATGTGTCACAAGGTAAACGCCTGGGCAGCACTATTAATTTTCCCGGAGCCTGAGCAGCCTTATTTTAGTCAAAACGACACCCTTAAATACTATAGATCATCATAAATCGACCAAACAGCCCAAACAACATAGAAGGTGTGAAGTTAGGTAGCTTGCCAGGTATTCCGGTCGTGGGCTCCAACGGCCAGTAATCAAAAGCCAAGAAGGGGGCATTAGGAAGGGCTATAACTCCTTTATAAATCCTATTGGAATTGGAAATAGACCCATCAAGGATGAGGGAAGTCCGCCTCACAAGCTAACCGTCTGAGCAGAAGGTCGCACTCAAGTTTATATTTCACCCTAAGACTAAATGAGTAGTCATACGTGGCCGACCGACCCAATCAACATTGGGGATGGAAAAGTGGGCTATTCAGTTTTAGGGTTGTGGGTCTCTAGCAGCCCGATAAAAATCGAATGACAAGAGAAATTAAAAACGTTCCCGATGAACCCCAAAATAAAATTGGTAAAACATTCTTTGGCATCGAGCTAAATCCCTGAGTGTCAACGTCTTGGAGCCACTCTACCAATTCATTAAAGGAATCAAAATTTAAACACTTCAAAAACTGTCAGCTTGGTTGAGTCAACAAACACCTTCCAGTCAAGCTATTACAGACAATAATGCCCTTGTAGGGAAGTTGTCATTATGTGCCCACGGCAATGCAAGCCAGTTTGAATGTTGCATGCGCATCTTTTAGTCAAGATAATTTACAAAATCAATTTAGAAAAAATCAATCTGAATTCTGCAAGAAGTTTACAAGACGAAAGAGCGCAATTGCCATTTTTGCAATTCAATAATGAAATAAAGTAAGCGCTCATCTTAATTTATGACATACATACACCAAGCTTGCCAATCCATGTGATGTGGTGGAAGAGGAAACTTAAGGTACCTCAACCAAATGAAGTTTGTCTAGACCAAAAGGGATCTAGAGAAGGCGTGCATGAACGCTGTTTTACTATGAGACTTTTGTCTTTACCCGAAAACTTGTATTTAATTAAGAGTTACATTTTAACCGTGTGCGTGCGACATACGCGTCAAAATCGATTTTGGCGCAATGGAAGGGAACTTTCATTCAATTCACGATGTCTTCAACGCCCATTACCACCCCCAAAGGCAGCTTAAATTGGCTGATAAACCATTCCGCATTGGGGCAACGTTACCTGGGGATTTAAAGCTGTACTTCATAATAATTATGAGTAGAAGAAATAGACAACAGCATGTCGGCAGTAAGTGTTTACTCCTGTGGTATAATAAATCTTAGAGTTTATGCATATCCTAATCACTTTGGAGCGACGGGCAAAAACCGCACGTTTATAAATCCATTCTCAATTGTCAATATTTAACACTAGGGAAACCCGAATTCCAGAAATACAGAAAATGTAATTGAGACATGGACATTTTCATCATTATTAAAATAATATTCATTCTGATGGCATTTTAAGGGTACTCTTTTTATTTATTGTTTGTTATTCACAAGCTCAGACAATCTCCAACTTTATTATCATGTCAGATTATTGGTCCAAAAAAACACAAGCATTGGAAGAAGTTTTGGTATTATAAACTGTCCGGTTTTTAATAATAAAATAAGGAAATACATATTATTAGGACTTGATACAATTTTCCCTTGCTTTTATCACAGATGAATAAAAAATATTCTAGCTCACGCTTGTGCAACTCTGTGAAAGCACGTGGCTCTAATAAAGCCGAGTTTTGCAACCTAATTCCCGCCTTACCACAACTATCCAGAAATTAACTTAATGCCGTGTCTTGCAATTAGCTCCAGTGGAATAAATATAAAATGTTTTTGGCATTATATAGTTTGCAGAGTCTAAAAATGTCCAACACCATAGAATCAAGGTAGGACTTTCAAGTAGGCAGATAACTCTCGTAAATGACAGATTGCTTTAGCTTAGTTGATTTATCTCCTCCCATAAGGACAAACTAGGTGAGGATGTGCGAGCATAAAATTGACCTTGACAATGTATTATAACGCATGCTGCGTCTGCCTTCTAAACATCAAAGTTGCAAAGCGACACTTGCGACATTTCGGACTCATCTTGTTCACTTTATTGTTACTGGAGGATGGTCGGGCGATTATCTCCCTACAAACTATACCTTTTTTAATAATAAACTATTTTGGCTGATGCAAGCGCTGAAAATACGCAACAAAACAGCTTCTAGAAAGTGTGAGGGAGACATGGTTAAGCCCTATTGATACATTTTGACTTGAGCCCATTTAACGAAACAAAAATGTATCATCGTTTGGATATCAGAAGGAGTTTCACGATATTCAGCACGAGGCCAAGGAAGGCATATATTTGTTCATGGCATGTGACAGCCCTTTGGTTAAGCAAATTGAAAAACCGGTTTAAGTCTGTCTTTTTAACCTCGTAAAACTAACTGGATTGTAAGAGCAACACTAACAGGCCTGTAGGTCTCCAAGAAGCAGAATATCTCTCCCATCTCTATTATTCTTTAGTAGAGAACCTTTTACATCTCCCAGTGAAGGGAGCATTTGGGAGTTATACAATGTCAGTGCTCAATCTGCACTTTTTATTTTTTATTGTGATGTTACCAGGCCAGGGCTCGCCGTGATATTTGGCCCTCTTAAATGATGGCAACCTTAATTTTCTGTACAATAAATTTTTAAAAATTATGCTGTAGTTTCATGGAAAATTTAAAATGCCATTTCAAAATTCGGTAATAGCAATGGCCTACTAATTAGCATTCATATTATGAGCCGATTTTATAAACAAATTAATAATTAAAAACCTTGACAGATATAAAATTCAAGTTTAAGTCTTGCTCCATTTGCTCAATTTTAAAAACAACGGCCGACAAACAGTAGCAAACTAAACCAAGCGTCGGTGTGCTTGACTACAGATGATTGAGAACTGAATATAGCTCGTTTTATATTAATCTTTTATGCAATTAATCGCTTCTGCTACCTTTTTAGATAGGTAGATAGAAGTATAAGAGAAAGACTATTTGAGCAGATTTTAAACTACAACTGTTCAGGGAAATTTACCGCGTTGCACCATTAGTTAGTATATAGCTAGTTGAGATTAGTCATATTTGGTATAAAATATCTCTTTAAACACTAGAATTAACTACCACGTCCCGTTTAAGATTTTACATAACACAAAAAGCTATGTTAGTAACTAAATTCAACTTCGGTTCGGTTCAATGTCGGTTTAAGTGTTTATGTCAAATGAAATCCAAAATGTAGTTGGTAATTGATAAGCAGCGCGCAGAAGGAATAAAAATTACTGTCTTACCTGGTAATATAAGGACGATAAAATTCCCGATAACTCAAAAGTATGTTTGCTTTGCTCCACCTAAATAAATACTACAAAAAGTTAAACAAAATTAATTGTTGTAAACCATTTTTAGATTTAAATTAACACAACGAGGCCGATGAAAAAATGTAATAGTTCTTCCTCGCAATATTTTTTCCGATTTATTAAATTCAAAGTTTTGAGTAATTTGTCAAAAGCACGGTGTAGCTATTAATACACTTATTGTATGATTGGTTATTGGCTCAATATTCTTATCTCTTGTAAAAAATTCATACATATAACAATTGACGTTAACGCGTAATCGGATTTTGTTCTTACGATTAAAAAAGGGGAAAAAGATACCAGCTACATACAACACTTAAATGGCATATGGTGTGGTTCAATTTGCTTTAGATATTATTTCTGCATATATACTTTTAACAAATTTCGGACAAGGATATGGATTAGATGTTATAATTTAATGATTAAAATTTACATTGGCACTAGACATCTCAAAATAAGTTTCAAGAACTCCTCGTAGAAAAACCGATACGAAATTGGTTTCTGCGAGAAACTTCATTTTTTAAAAGAAAAACATTTAGTACGCCGTATCTTATCTAACGTACTATGGATTTTAGCAACCCACACTTGGCTACATTTTTTTGTATATTAAAGGTTTTTACACAATTTTAAAATATTTATGAAATAAGCATACAGTATTTACTTTAAAACAAGGAGGGCTTATTTTGAAATTTTGGGTCGCGAGGGGAGGCTTATAGAGGAAGGCTTGTTTTAGAGAGAGAGTTATAATTACTTTTCTGGTTATTAATCTAAAATAATATGTACTCCATTGGCATATTCATTATGTACTCGAATTTGACAAAAATGAGCCCTTCAATATTTTTAATATTTTGCATTGCAGCTCTTTAAGGAATAATAAATCTAAATGCTCATGATCAGTCTGAGGTTTACCGCAACTTTTAATCTTGGATTAGAATGCAATTGAATCTTAAATTAATATCTTTAAAAAAAATTAAAATTACGCTACCGTTATCCATTAAGCATATTTACAAGAGCCTAATTGAAAATTAAACTCAAGTTAAATTGAATAAAAATAGGTCAGCATTTATTTATTAAAAAATTTATTTTTACACGCCTATTTTGTTCTTACAAAAAATACGGATAAAATGTATGTTGCAGTCATATTAATTCTAATACTTTTAAAAATTTAGAAAACAAGATACTTTTGGCGCGTTGTTTGTCCTTTGTATGATTAATTATGAGACCTAAATTATATTTTTTTTAATATTTTTAAATATTGACAATATTGAGCTGGACAGATTTATACACCTAACATTCAATCCAATTATGACGTTGCTACAAGTTATAATATTTTTCTTACATATTTTTGCTGCCATTTTTATCAAAGCGTTTAATGAAGTACTACCGCCAATGGCAGTGATCGATAAATGAATCTTTGCTAGCAGTTACAATTCGATCCCTACGAAACTATTCTAATAGCCTATTAATGTAGCTATCGTTAGTTAATTAAAGAAAAAACTGTCCAGATAGCAGCATAGTGTTGCAATACAAAACACATGTGGTCAAGTATCCACGTACCCAATTACCAATTTCTATCACGTTGGGTTTCTTCAAAGCATGCAATACTCACAAAATTTAAATCTAAATGGAAATTAGATTTGCGTACATTTGTAGAAAGCATATTTTTTACATGCAGAATACATATTATAGCAATAATGATGATTAGAATATGTTGACCGAAGACGAAACATTTGTTGCTTAATTTCTGCCTATAAAATCATTTATGCTTGAGCTTCGATAGAGAGAAAATTAAATTAGGAAAAATATAGCTCTACTTTTCTTATCTGTTACGCGAGTTATTTACAAATTTTGAAGATAATTATCAGAAAATATATAAATTTAGTGGCAGTTTATGCGATAAGTGACCTCTGATTTTATAACAATAGCAAACTAACTAGTTAACCAATCTTCAGCGTTTACGAATAAAAATACGTATTTTCTTTTTCATTAATTAAAAACATTATGGGATATCTTCATTACACACATTTTGCATATTTTTAGTCATGCTTCTAATGCTTTGATTTAATTGTGTGGATCTTCCTACTTTTAAAAATGGGCAACAGGAAAACTGTTTTATCAAAAAGTATCAAGTGAATAATTAAAGTTTGACATTAAAATAGCTTCGCAATCTCTGAAGATTAATCTTGTTCAAGAGGCATGCTTTTTCTTCTATGCAGCATTAGCGAGTTTACCTTAGCCCCGTTAAGTGCAAAAAATAACTTTTTGAAACCAAAATTCAATTACCACGCCACTCGCAATTCTGAACTATATTTCCAAAATCGGCTCATTACTGCCTAATATAATCTCGGTTTGTGTTTTGATATCACATGAAGGCTGAAGGGATGGATGCCTAATAAATAGCGCACAGGAAAGTAACAAAAGTACTACTGTCTTACCTGAAAATATAAGGACACTTCGAGCCCTGGAAACTGAAAAATATGCTGGCTTTTCTCCACCTAAAATTGAAATAAAAATACTAGACGTGAATCCGCATTAAGATAAAAACAATTAACGTTGCAAGTTATAATCCCATTTGCATTTACCCAACAAATTTGACTTCCAATGCCTGCCATTGACTGCCTTTTTAAAATTCTAGTAGTTTGATCTTTTAGGGGTAGGCAATTCATCGTTTGATTGAAACATTAATTGTTCTTGGGGAGCCAATGTAATTCAGAAATTTCATTGCATGATCGGCCCATTAGTTTTTTGTATTATGAAAATAATGCAATAAACCATGGCAAATTTAGGGGCAACTTATTGGCATGACATGTAACAGATATTTTTCTCTTTTAAAGTTTTTTGAGGCCATTTAATTAGCTAAGGATAAAGTAAGCAACGTAATGCATTATCAGATTTAGTCCTTGGAACGAGATAATACTATGTGCAAACGCAAAATGACGTAAAGGGTGGGCTATTTCGGATTTACTATTACCCCTATGTACCCAATGGATATTCGACAAGGAGGTTGATCAATGATTGATTTAATGATTTAATACAAACTAGGATTTTCTAGCTGAATAATGTTATACGATTTCGCCAATCGCTTACGAATTCGTGGACGTTTTGTTAAACATAATTTTCATGCATGCCTCGAGGAACAAACTGACTCATGATGAGGAATTTATACATTTCTCAATAAATTAGTATCTGCTAAAAACTTAATTTGTCGATACAAATAAACTTTTAATATGATATTAGGATCTACCGCACTACGAATATGAGCACTTGGCTACGATTTTAAAAACATACATTTACATGTTAGGTGTAATGAATTTAAAAAAACTGTTACCATAGTTAGTGAGATGATTTACCGGAGACTTTAATTATCTAATTTTAAACAATGATGGTTATTGTGAACTATCATTGTTGAAAATTATATAAATAGACTATCCGTTTAATAACCTCAACCAGAAATTCACGGACAGAGTAAACTTGCTCCCTACGACGGTTGGCAGCTACACATAAATTGAATTGAGCCACTTTGGCAAAAAATAAAAGCGCATAGCAATGATTTTTGCTAAATGTTTGCACCCATTGATATTAGTGGTAGGTCCCATGTACTTTTAAGCTAACATAGACACAGCGTTTTGGTCTGCTCTGGTTAAGTTTTGCAGCACTGCACTTTTAGATCCAAACAATCATTCTTACAAAACCAAAAATGACGAGGGGTTACTCAAATTTTTGATTGTGTTTGTTTTTAAAAGAATTTTACAACCAAACATCTTATGTGTTTGACGAGTGTTATATGCAAATAATTGCTTAAGTCCCCCTTCAGTAAAAAAAAGCTTAAGTTTGAAGCTGATAACATCTCATGATTTAGCAATATGCCCAAGAACGGAAAACAAGCAGATCTTAAATTTTGACAAAATTATATTTTATGAGATGAAAGCACAGTGCTACCATAGAAACACAATATGTGAGCAAACCGAGATTAGTCATAAGTAGCCAATATATTTGGTTGCTATGGCAACGAGAAATCGGACCAAGATGTTTAACAAATTTGCTAGTAATTTTCTTTGAATTTATGAAAAATCAGTATTTTTTCTCAAAATTTAGAACAGGTTGGGTCACTTTTTGGCTTTTTTCTGGAGTCAATATAAACCGGCAGGGCTGGTTAACAAACTCGATTCCTAACTTTTAAAAAAATTAAGAATAACAGAAAGAAAATTTTAAAAATCTCAAAATTGCGGACGTTATCGTGTCCACAGACAGACAGACTGCTCGCACGTTTTTAATAACTTGCGTTTCACCTAAAGGTCGCAAGTTAATAACTGTATTAATCAGGCAGATTTAAAATAAAATTTAACTGCTGCTGCCATTGCGTTTTGTGAATCATATTTTACCATGGATAGGCAGAATATTCTCAACAAATCGGTATTTTTTCTCAAAATTTTGACCCGGTTGGGGCACTTTTTGGCTTTTTCTTGAAGTTTGTATGAACCGGTAGTGCTGGTTAACGAACTCGATTCCTAACTTTAAAAAAAATTAAGAATAACAGAAAGAAAATTTTAAAAATCTCAAAATTGCGGACGCTATCGTGCAGACAGACAGACTG
>JAQGAG010001271.1:0-10596 GCA_034696835.1 Lepidocyrtus lignorum | reverse complement strand
TGTATATGTAAGATCTAAATTTTCAAGTAAAGCTCAAGACTACATTAGACGAACGGAGAAAGTGAGGGAGAGATTCGACAAAAAAAGGATGAAAAATTTGATTGGGTCAAGAAATTTAGATGAAATTGGCCTATTTGAGGCTAAGGATAAAGCAACGACTGTTTGGAACTTTTTTCCACCGACGTTTACCTGTCCTCATATAATAGAGAGGGTTGGGTGCCCAGGAGATGGAGGGAAGTGGATGTGTGGATTGGAGCTCTTTGAGAAAGGTACACAAGTAACTAAATTGTACGTTTCTAATGCTTTGTTCTAGAAAGCGTTTTAATCGGAACAACATTTATTAATAACTTTGAATAAATAATTTTCAGAACAATTAAAAAATGAATGCATCGTCTATTCATTTGGAGTTGCGGGAGACTCATCCTTCGAAATGGAAATACTGGAGAGGACCAACTGCAAAATATACGCTTTTGACCCAACTGTAAATGGGCTGAATTTTGACACGCTTTCTCCAACATTGAAAGAGGAGGCTAGGTTGAGGACTCGTTTCTTCAAAATTGGATTAGGAGCTTATCGCAATCCTAACAGGAAGATGTTTACTTTGGGGGAAATCATGGCTAACAATGGACACAGTTGGATTGACTTTCTCAAGGTAGACATTGAAGGTTCAGAATTTGAGTCATTTCGGCAAATTTCATCCGAGTTCAATGATACATTTCCCTTTGGCCATCTCAACATTGAAATTCATTTGAAGACTGCTACAGCAACGTCCCCGATCTGGAGTGATATTAGAAAATTGCTTGGGTTACAACAGGATAAAGGTATTTTGAAGGAGTTTTACGAGTTTTGGAATATGCTGGAGCAGAAGGGACTGAGGGCATTTGCTTGGGAGGATAACCATTATCCATGCATTAATGGAGAGAAGCCAAATCTGATGGAATATGCTTTCATCAATATTAACGATGAGCGAAATAGATTGTTATGGTGGTAGGAATAGCTTAATTGTAATAATCACATTGCAAACAAGTATGTTAATCAATTAAGTACGTCTAACTACAAAACTTTTCAAAGCAGTTTTTAATGTTTCATTTTCTGATTCGTGAAGTTTCATTGATGAAGGTGAATAAAATTTCCTAATAATTACTGGTTGTTCTTTGTGTTCAATCTGCTAATTTGTCCAAGCAAAGCTAGTTTCTAAATGTCAAGTTGGTCATTCACCTCAGTACAATAATAAAAATTGAGATGTTATAATCCTAATCATTTCATTCACTTGTATTTATTGTTGAATTGGAATTTTGGAATTGGAAACAGTTTTGGAATACACATAAGTAGTCTACGATTGACTTAAAAAATGAGGACGTTGTTCAATTAAATTATCATTCATGTATACAATCTATCGATATACATTCCTAATACAAATATAATAGCTATGTAAATCATTAAATCACTGTGTAGGGTAGGGTTACATAATGTGGGATGAAAAAACTTTCTCTAGCCATTCCTATTGTATATATTATGATACAAAAGGCTGGTTTAAGCAATTAAGGAATATTTGGTTTTTAGTTGTGAGTTTTTGCTTTTGTCATGCTATCAGGATGAAACAGGTTGAAATACATGTTTTATATCATATAAGCAGCTGGAGTCGGTATATATGAGTCGGTGCTGGAGTGGGTTAAGCTGGAAGCACTTACTTGAATAAAAAAATCTTATTATAAACGTCAACGAATTTTGCGATCAAGCAATAAATCTATCGTCATGCATAATATATATAAGTGCACGTGCACGTGATATTTATATACCTAGTGGAGTATATAGTATTTATATGGGTGCATTTATATAGTTAAGTCAACTAGCACGACATCATTGTATTTCTATTAGAACAAAAATTATTAAACCTAAAAAAAATTTCACGCAGAATTTTTTTTAAATTTTTTTACAAGTTAGCCGACGTGCTTAATAAAAATCCATCAAAAACAAAATTAGATCCACCGTGTTAAACATTATCTTCGAGAAAAAGTCATTCTGCACATCCTTATCAAGTATACCTTTTCCTCCAACTGGAAATCCGATCGGCCTCAAGATAGCCAACTCCCTTTTATTCCATGCGTGGCTGCCGTTGGTAAATCCATTAATATTAAATTTCCATTCATTTATCATGTTTTGACTAAACTCAAAAGGATTGACCGCAATCGGCAACGCCGTAAGGAGAATAAATAAGCCTAGTACAGAAATGACAATGGATAAGCAGTACCCGGGCAGGGATAAAAACTTCCACCCAATTATGACACCTGCCAAAGACAACACAATTAAGTTGAGTCCCAATTGTAATGCTAAATTAAGGACGAGCTCGAACGGTCTCAAAATCTTGACATGAATTTGATAAAGTATCTTATATCTTGCCATCGCCAAAGATTGGCAGTGTCTCTTTTTCCCACCAACGCTAATAATTTTAAGTATTTCAGTGGTCAAAGTAATGACAAAAATAAAATAAACTGCAACAATCCTCACAGTCCGATACATCTCGGTTGCGCAAATCAGGACAATTAGGTACAACCCGAATTTTACAAGTTGGTCGCTGATATAGCTACCGGTACAAGATATTGAATAAAGTTTAAAAATTAAATTCGTGTTAATTGTGTCCTCACGAGTGCCAGAAATAGTTATGACGTTGAGAACCAGCGATGCACAAATTGCAGAAAGGGGTGGTATGAACGCATTACCCAGAATAAATTGATGGGTTGATACAGCGAGAATATCACCCTTCCGTGTTGATACGATTCGTCCAATTTCTAGGAATTCCAAAAATTAAATTAATTAACTTGCATTTGAAAGCATTTGATCGATTTGTAATGTTATATGTCTATACAAGAACTTCATTACCCGCATTAACGTTCTTCAAAATACTGAAAACGGATTTGCTCATATTTTGAATCAGGAAAGATGGCTCCAGCTTGGAATAGAAGTATAATAGTTGATTTGCGTGAAGTGCGACTTCAGGCGCTGCCCACCAAAGCACGTAGCTCCACCCATATAAGAGTAGATCATCCATGAAGAGAGCCGACACCAAGTATAGAACTGTAGGAGTTACCTTTCCGGGGTTGAAAACAAATTGCCAAATGATTACGTACAGAGAATTCATGGGCCAGAGAAACAGTCCGACTAAGCATGCGATAATGTTGTAAGGTGTCCAAAACCTTCCTTTGAGAGGGCCTGGTTGAAATCTATTTGTATTGCAGTCATATGTGAGGAAGCAAGGGGAGTAGTGAAGCCTCTCGGAAAGAAGTTGATTTAGAATGATAGTTTCGAAGAGCAGGTTTGAAAACATTGCGAAAATAGATTTCGGTTAGTTAGCACGGTCAGCAATTTATTTCAAAAGATGGGAACAACCAGCCACAATTGCAAAAAACTATTTTACAAATAAAAACTGAACGGGGAAGTCTTTTTTATTGGGTCTATCTAGATGAGTTTGGCTGCCAGCCAATATTATAGAAAATGGACCGTTCAATAGTAAAATTTATTGGCTTGTGCGAACTAGATTCTGCCAGTTTCATAATTTTATTCTTATTGTTCGATATATTCCCTCAGTTTTGTGAGTTTAATTCGCATTCATATAAATAGCAGTATTTGACAAATACTAAACTATTTATTACATTCTTGTCGAGAAAAATTAAACCAATGTTCGGAATACCCGATTTTTAGCTTTCATAAGTCGGTTATGAAATTACGTTTGTGCAATCATTTCAACTAACATCAAGCAACAAGCAACTTTGCGGAGCTTACATATAAAGGGGTACCAAAGACTATTGTTCTGGCTAGAATCGATTGCTTTTTGGAGTTACCAAACGAGAAGCTTTTTCAATGGACTGGATATTTTTTTGCTGTTAGCACAAATTAGTTAAAGAAATTAAATAAGAGGTACACGGAAGGATATTTTTTAAAATTTTAATTTTAATGTCGACGCTTTAATTGAATACAGATACAGCAATCCTCATCAGGGCAAGCAAGAAGTTAAAAACTAAATTTAAGTAGAGAACTTGCAATTAGATATGGGAATAAATAAATTAATATTGTAAGTATATTTAAAGTCTCTCAGATAGTTATTGCAGTACGCAGGTACCCAGTAAAATTATTTCCGAAAAAATAGCATGAGCTCAAATACAATTTAGTCAGATTCTTTTGCCATTAAAGAATACATTTTATTACCCTTATGCAATTTTGGTTTAGTATGAAGACCTCAGTATTTTACTTTTACCCATGTTATGTTGTAAGGAATCATTTCGAAGAACGAGTGGCAAAGAAGTTACTCCATTTCTTCAGAGAATATACAATCTACAATCTTTATCTAAAATTATACACAAAATAGCGTTCTCCTAGCATTTGAGCAATTAATACTTTCGTTCAGTTAAATTAATAGCATTTGCTACATTTCAACGTTCCTTTCATCTCCTTTAAATGTTTCGTATATAGGTAGTGGCATGATCATTGTCACAAATTTATGTTCATGAAAGGGTAACGCATGATGTATTTCCTATTCTTATGAATTTTAAATGAATAAGCGTGCATCAATGTATATCGACTATGGACAAAAAAAATCAATTTTTTTGCAATCCACTTTACCGCGTACTTGCAACATGTGTATTAAAAATTGTACCTGGGACATCATTTCTTAAGCAAGTCCCTACATTGCAGGTTTCAATATTTCAAAAATTATATATAGGATGATTGATGAGCAAATTAACTAATCAGTACTTATATTGCAATTGCACGGCAGTTATCAAAAGCCCCGGAAAATCTGGTTGGGGACTGAGAAGATAATTAGAAACAGCATTCTTGGAATAATCAATTCTTGCGACATTTTAAATATAATATATGAAATGTATAAATTGATCGCATTTAATCATTTTACTATTAGGCAATGTGGCAAAGTTAATTAGACTGTTCTCAATTGTTGAATTGGGTGGCCCATAATCTAGTGGATTTCTACGATCGTGATAAAATGAATTAAATTTTTATTTTAATACCTGAAATGAAGTCCTAACAACAGCGATAGAAATGCAATTAATGCGTTTTGTCACACTTTATATCAGCTTGAAACTCATACAGCTCATCGACACAGATCCGACCATGCCATGATACATTATAGTTTATAAAATATATAAGTAATGATCACCTAAGCACTATGCCAATGCGTCATGAAATTTTTATCGATGTAAATGTAAATTTGTCCCTAATGCCCTTCAATTAATATAAAGTTTGGATGTGCGAAATAAAATTACTTATCAACACTGATCCTATCATATCCCCACACTCCAATATCACGTTATAAGCTATTTTATTTGGAATTGCATAAACTTCGCCATTTGTGCAAAAAAATAAGTGCTCCGCTCCATGATAAATGTACAACTGATTACTTTTTAGAACTAACTATGGATCGTGTGCTAAGATGCAAACCCAACTCTTGTTACACAGTCGCTTTAATAAAATTCATCAAAAACAAAATAAGATCCACCGTGTTAAACATAATCTTGGAAATAAAATCATTCTGCACATTCTTATCAAGCACACCCTTGCCCCCAACTGGAAACCCAATGGGTCTCAAATAAGCCAACACCCTTTTGTTGTATGCATTGCTCCCGTTAGTAAATCCATTAATATTAAATCTCCACTCATTTATCATTTTTTGACTAAACTCAACAGGCTTGACTGCAATCGGTAACGCTGTAAGGAGAACGAATAAGCCTAATACAGAAATAACAATGGATAAGCAGTAACCCGACGGGGATAAAAACTTCCAACCAACTATGATACCTGCCAAAGACAACACAATTAGATTCAGTCCCAATTGAAAAGCTAAATTAAGGACGAGCTCCATCGGTTTTAAAATCTTTACATGAATTTGATAAAGTATCTTATATCTTGCCATCGCCGAGGATTGACCATGCCTCTTGCTCCCACCAACACTAATAATTTTAAGTGCTTCACTGGTCAAGGAAATGATAAAAATAAAATAAACTGCAACCATCCTAACAGTTCTAAACGTCTCGATTGAGAAAATCAGGACAATTATGTAGAGCCCGAATTTTACAAGTTGATCGCTGATATAGCTACCGGTACAAGAAATGGAATAAAGTTTGAAGATTAAGTTCGTGTTAATTGTGTCCTCACGGGTGCCCCAAATAGTTATGACGTTTAGAACCAGCGATGCACAAATTGCCGAAAGTGGTGGCAGTAACGCATTACCCAAAATAAACTGGTGGGTTGATACAGCGAGAATATCACCTTTCCGTGATAATACGATTCGAGCGATTTCTAAAGATTTAAAACATCATTAGTGAACTTTAGAAAGCATTTAATGAATTTTTAATGTTTTACTTTCATACAAGAACAAATTTACCTTCATTGACATTCTTCAAAATACCGAAAATGGATGTGCTCAAATTTTGAAGATGAAAGGATGGCTCCAGTTTGGAATAGAGGTATAATAATTGATTTGCGTGAAGTGCGACCTCAGGTGCTGCCCACCACAGCACATAGCTCCACGCATGTAAAAGCAGATCATCCATGAAGAGGGCTGCCACCAAATATAAAACTGTAGGAGTTACTACTCCGGGGTTGAACACAAATTGCCAAATGAGTACGTACAGTGAATTCATGGGCCAGATGAATAGTCCGATTAAGCAGGCGATAATGTTGTAAGGTGTCCAAAACCTTCCTTTGAGAGGGCCTGGGTGAAATCGATTTGTTTTGTAGTCGAATGAAAGGAAACATGGGGAGTAATGAAGCCTCTCGGAAAGGAGTTGATTCAGGATGATGGTTTCGAAGAGCAGTTTGGAAAACATCGTTAAAATTGATTTCAGTTGACACAAACCCTGTAATTTAAAAGGATGAAAACATTCAACTTCAATAACAAAGACCAATCAGTATTTTACAAGTAACAACAGAGGACACAAACCTGTTGGATGGTGCTTCTGGACTAAAAAAAAGCCCCTATAGAAGTTCTGGACTGGGCCGAACTAGATTCTGGCATAGGTAGTTTCATAATGTTTTTTTTTGCTGTTCAATATGAACATCCCATATCTACGTTTAAAAAAGTTAAGTCCACATTTGTGTGACTGACAGTATTTGACAATAATTTGCAATTATGTATTACATTCTAGTAAATAATATTATAACAATTTTTGGGAGTTGACTTAAATTATTGAATAAAGGTAGAAAAATTTGGATTTAAAATAAAGTTTTTGTAATCGCTTCAATCAATAAAATATATAGAGCTAGCCAGCATGGAATAAAGTACTAAAGACTTGATATTCTGCTTCACTCCTTTTGGGATTACGAAACTAAAAAGTCTACCTTTAGACAGACTGACTATGTGACATTGTGAGTCGTGGGCATTTTTTTTGCTATTATCAAATATAAGCTAACTAACTTCCATTGTCATAATTTGCACATGTTATTATGTAGTGATCACACGTGCACGAGAATACACACAAAATGCTCGAATTTCTTAAAAGAATTTGTAATCTATTTTCTTAAATTTTAATATCTTATCTGTTCAATTGACCGGTTTTGCAGTTGTCGCTCCAAAGATCATACAAGGATTGCATTAGGTATGACCGTGTACCTATTATATTTGCTTTACATTGGCTTTGCCTTCGTTCAGTTGTTCAGTTGAATCAATAGTATTAATTTGCTCATTCTCAATTTTCAAATAAGTCGTAGGTTGTCGCATGATTTAAATAAGGCTAAGGTATAATGGTATTCTGATGCTTATGAATTTTAAATGATATACATCGTTCGGACATTAAATTATTTTTGTAGTTTTTTTCATACACTTTACTGCGTAATTGGCAAAAGTATAATATATTTGAAAATGTACCCGGTATATCATTTCTTATGCATGTTTATACAGATATAATGAAGGTTTCACGATTTCAAAAATTAAGATGATATAGTTATAATGCAATCGCACTAATCCTAATGCATATATAACGCATAGGTAATCATAACTCGCTGAAAATCTCGTTTGGAGTGGATTCAGAAAAATAATTAGAAAAGGCATGTCTGGGTTAAAATACTGTGGCGATTTAATTCGATAAATATGAAATGCTTACATAAACTTAACTTAATTTATAATTCATCGTTTTACTATTATAGCGACAAGGTAATTGTTAATTATAAGGTGTTCTATATTGTTAATTTGTATAGCCCTCTGTCCAGCTATTAAGTCTAGGAATTTCTACGGATCGCGATGAAATAAAACATTTATAAGCTTTGCGTAACAACTTGCACTCATAGTGCAAAGAGGGACACAGATTCGTTGATCCGTAAACCCTTTAGAGTACCTATGTTAATTATGTAAAACTATATTAAACTGTCAATTAGGAAATGGTGATGTTTTTGTACTTGCGTTAATTTCACAATTTTTGGGAGATAAAAAGCAGTGTTCCATCATATTTGTAAAACTAACTATTTTCGGAATTATGTGCAAAGCGACATTTCTTAAACAATCGCCATCATAAAATGCATCAAAAACAAAATTAAATCCACCGTGTTAAACATAATCTTCGAAAAAAACTCATTCTGCACATCCTTATCAAGTATACCCTTCCCCCCAACCGGAAAACCAATAGGTCTCAACGTAGCCAACACCCTCTTATTCCAAGCAAAACTCCCTTTCCTAAACCCCTCGATATTAAACCTCCACTCCTTTATCAACCCCTCGCTAAGGTACACAGGCAGGACAGCAATCGGAAGAGCTGTAAAAAGTACGAATAAGCCAGCTAATGAAATCACCACAGCAACGATGTATCCCGATGGGGCCAAAAACTTCCAACCGACAATCACCCCCGCCAACGACAACACAATTAGGTTTAATCCAACCTGAAAAGCTAGGTCAAGAACTTGCGCTGCCGGCTTCACAATTTTCATATGCACCTGATAAAGAATTTTGTATCGCCACACTGCCACAGACTGGCAATGTCTCTTTCTACCTGTGTTACCGATATGCTTCAACAGCTCCGTGTTCAATATTATAACGAAGATAAAGTAAACCGAAAATATTCTAACAACCCGAAATGTTTCCAAGCCAAACATCCAGGTAATTATAAACATGACAAACTTTACAATCCTATCCCTAATGTAGCTCCTCTCAAAGAAAACGGAATATAGCTTAAATACCAAGTTTGAATTAATTGTATCCTCTCGAGTCCCCCAAAAGGTGATAATGTTTAAAACTAGGGAAATGCAACATGCAAAAGGGAGTGGTGCCAAGGCGGATCCCAAAATGAATATATGGGTGGATACTCCGAGAATGTCACCCTTCTTTGCTGTAATAATCCGTTTTATTTCTACAGAAAATGGAAAATATTTTTTAAAGCAATTCTCAAAGGTTTTTGGTCTCGTTATATTTTTAAAAGCATTTAAATTTTTCATAAATTACCAGCAGTTAGGTCTTTCAAGATGGCGGTGAGTGTTATATTCCATTTTTGGTGACCGAATGATGGGACCAACCGGGAATAAAAATAGATCAACTGATTTCCATGCAGCTCTACCTCTTCTATCCTTCTGCCAAACAGGTAAGTCCACCCATTTAGAAGTGTTGCGTCTAGGAAGAGGATGGACTGCAAATATTTGACTGTTGCTGTGATCCCTGAAGGGTTGAAGATGAGTTGCCAAATGATTACGTAGCAGCAGCTCAGAGGCCACACGAAAAGTTGGACGAATCCGTTGAGAATATTGTAAAACGTCCAAAACTTTCCCTTGAAAGGGCGGCCTCGAAATTTAAACGTCTTGTAATCAAATGATAGGATATAGGGAGAATAGTTTAGCTTTTCGGAAACAATTTGGTTGAGGATTAAAGCTTGAAATAGGAATTTGGATTTTGGGAACATTGCGACGTGGATTTTTAATGAATTTTGGTTAAATGCAGAGCTTGCAATTTTCAAAAAGAGAGACAGCTTCCTCTACTTCAATTCAATATCTTATTACAGGCGTAGCAGAATGTTTCGAAATTCTTTATGAGGAAGCTACGCTTACATCTGTTACATAAATGCCCTTGCTTGACGCATATAAAATACTGCATTGCAGCTTATACGTTCTTATATAAACACAAAAACATATTTTTTGCACAGCCGAATAGTAGAGATTAGTAAAAGGCGTGTCTTGTCGTTTGGTTCCATGGACTTAACTGTTGTGAAAGGCTTTTTTCCTGGATGTTTCAGAGCACTTTGACTAGTTTTGATATCTTTGTACTGTTAAGGTTATCTAAATGGATCTTATACGTAATGGAACATGAATCTTAGAAATGGTTGTAAAGAGTAAGAGATTCTGCTTAAATTGGGAAACATGTGCTATTAAATGTATTGTGTTAAGCGATCTTTTTCATTTCATCTTTCAATTGCCTTGGAATGAAGTCATTAATTTTTAACCAGGGCCGCAGGCTCACATGTCATTAATACTCGCTCGCTCACAGAACTTGAGAAGAGTGGTCACGCTCAATTTTAGCTCGTGATATTTTTAGGCTAAATTAAAGTTTTAATAAAGTGACAAAGGAAAAATTTATACCTAAATGGAGCTGGAGAAGTCCTGATTAATTTG